>BMAO01021350.1:0-47263 GCA_019973975.1 Trichonephila clavata
CCCCTTGAGACATCTGGGACTTGCTTCCCACGGCCGGGTCAGTTTAGAAGAATGATGACCACACGTGCAAAACCACCTGCAGTCGCTAATATACTGCGATGGACGTGTCTTAATTAGCCCCTGCAACCTTTGACCGAGGGGAGCATTTCGCCACCACCGGATATGGGGGTGAAAGGGGACGCGCGGACGTCGGTCAACCGCGGAGGAAAAGAGAGCGGAAAACTTCGCATGGAACGGACATCAACAAGATCCCTCCCTCACAAAATTATTTTGGACTCTAAAATCATCTCATAGTGAAAACTTGTATATTAATGTAAATAATAGCTGTGACAATTAAACTAAATTATATTTCAAACACGCTACCATTATTGAATCAAACGTCACAGCATTAACGAAAGTGGTGTCAGCGCTGAGGATTAATAAAAAAATAATAGAGATTACCGGACCCGTGAGAGGAGGTGATTTGGTGATTCTGGTTTATTACGGGCGCTCTGCAAACCGCACGTAGAAAAACTCAAGACGCATGAGCTTGGAAATAAGGATAAAACTATCCTTTAGAGAAAAGAAAAGCAACTCACAGAAGGCCGAGATTTGATAGTGGATAAGCTATCCCATCAATAAAGAAAATCCTTTTGTGTGTGTTGTGAAAATTGAAATCATCTTTAAAGCAAGAAATGTCAACCGGATCTTCGGTATTCCCAGGTTCCAGCAGATAGTACTTCAAAAGGGGTGAGTACTGTTATATTTCTTGAGTTGTATTAGTTGCTTGCTAAAATTTCTACTACAAATTTTGAGATACTTAGTGTTTTTTCTTGCATGGGAACAATGTTATTGTGGTTCTAGAGAATTGTAAATACGAGTATTGTGTGCAACTTTTAGCTTAAGATTTATTGTGTTTTTAAGTTTCTTGATAGTTTTGATTATTTTACTGTGTTAAAATTTTTCTTTGTTTGTTTTTGTGTTTGCATGGGACCAGTATTATTGTGATACTAGAGAGTAGTAAATATTGTGTGAATTTTAACAAATATATTGTGCTGATATTGTTCAAAAATGGCTTTTCTCGGAAAAGGGAAAAAGCAAGATATGTTGTTACTCGCAGAGGAATTAGGGGTAGATGTACCGACAAACATGACTGTCCCTAACATCAAAAACGCAGTCAATAACAGTGAGGGTTACGAAGAGGAATTCGTAAAAAATCTATTTGAAACTATTATTGCAAATAGAAAAATTGAAGAGGAAAGGGAGAGAGAAGAGACCTTGAGATTAGCGGAGCACGCGTTGAAAGAGAAGGAATTACAATTAAAATTTGATCTAGAAAGATTTAAAATAGAATCCGGACATAGTGTAAACGATGAATCAACCGGCTGTATAAATCCCCGTTCTGTAACCTCGAATGTAAATTTAAGAAAATTAATCCCAGATTTTAATCCAAATCAGTCAGATATTAGTTTGTATTTGCTGATTTTTGAACGTCAGGCTAAAAGGGCTTTAATTGAAAAAAACAGACTGGGTAGGGCATTTATTAGGTTTGTTACCTTTGGATATCGTGCAGTTCATTGCTCGCGAACCGGAGGAACAAGCAGAAAATTATGACTATATTAAAAAACTATTACTTAAACGATTTAAGTTAAGTCCGGAAGTCTTTCGCCAGAGATTTGTTCAACACCAAAAGAAATCGGATAGTACCTGGAAAGACTTCACCTTTGAAATGACTAACTATTTAGAGGAGTGGCTAATCGGCCTAGAGATCGAGTCGTTTGAGGACCTTAAAGATTTAATGGTTGTCGACCAACTAAAAAAACGCGCGTATGCTAGTATGAGAGAACATTTCTTAGATGATTGGGTGAACCTCAAATCATCTACTCAAATAGCAGAACTCTTTGACAACTACGAGGATGTCAGGAAAATAAATTCAAAAACCGCAGATAAATTCAGCAGGAACGAGAAAAATTTGACAACTTCCGGGTTTAGGGAGAAGAAGACTAGGTTCGGGGAAATTCCCCCTAAACCAGTGGTTTCTCTTCCTGAGGGCGATAGGGGGAGAGTTTTCGAAAAACGCGTGATACAAAAATGTTTCCATTGCAACCTGCCCGGACATATAAAGGCGGGATGCCCGAAATTAAATAGGAATAAAGCAACGGAGTCTCTCAATAATATAGAAGGAAATGGGAACTCCGATTTTCTTGGTTCATATGTAACAAAGGGTTCTGTGAATGGTCAAGAAATAGATATACTTAGGGATACGGGGGCAACAATAGATTTGGTGTGTGCTAAATACATTAGTTCTTCTTCCTTCTCCGGTGAAAAGGTCTCGGTAAAACAACCGTTAAGCTCAGAATTGGTTTGCTTACCCTTGGCGGTCGTGGAAATTTCCGGAAACTTCGGAACGGTGCAAACTAAAGCAGCAGTTTGTGGTAATCATTTAAATCAACACGGTCGGTATTTGCTAGGAAACAAAACGGCCGAACTAATAAAAGAAAATTTAGGCTGTGATTTTCTTTCAGTTGAGGTAGTCAATGCTGTTCAGACAAGGTCTCAAACCATAGCGGCTAGGAGAGAACTAGAGTTAAGGTGCCTGACTAGTTGCGGAGACATTTTTTTGAAATTTTGCTGAAAATTTACTTTTAAACTCATTTTTTGTTTGCTTATAAATGAAAACTAATAAAAATAGCAAAAAAAAAAATTCTTTCAGTGTATTTTTTTTAAATATGGCCAATTTTAGGTTTAAATTAGACGTTATTTGCTCGTTACGTTAAACATAGTAAAATAAATTCTAATGCATAAAATTTTAAAAAACCCATATAATTTTACTCAGAAAACAGTTACTAATGAACTGACCTAATATCTTTGAAAAATTTTAATTTATTACTGAACTAGAGGTCAAAAAGTGCACGCAATGCAAATTTTTCAAAAATTTCACATTTATCACGCAGAAAAAAAATTATAAAAAAGGTAAACATGCTGTTTTTTCTTAATCCCTACGTCTCTGCATACATACTATAATAATGAACCATGATACAAAATTTCAAACAATTATCTACAGAACTTTTGAGATATCATGCTTACCGTGTTGTAAAATATCAAAAAAGCTGTTTCAGAGAAAAATGCATTTAAAGATTTAAAATTCAAAATTTAAAAAACTATACTGCTAAAAAAACTTAAAACCTCTCTATATCAAAAAAACAAACCTTTTCAAAGCAATTATGAATATTATATACTTTCTTCAAACTTTTATCTTTTAATATTTTTAACAATTTTATAGTGTCAAAAAGCTTTTTCTTAAAGTCTAAGTACATAGTTTACGAACTACAGATTAGACATATAAAATACACTTTAAAAAAACATTATTGCATTAAAAAATAAAAATATTTTACATAGAAAAACAAATATATATTCTACCATATTATTTTAGAAGTTGAGAAATATTTAATACAAAATATATTTGTGTTGTTTTACTCGTAAACATTCACGAAAAAGCTCTTAAAAAACATTGTTTATCACAAAGGTTATCATAAATTAGAAATAAAAATCATGCAAAGAAGTACTTTAAAACCCTCCATATGAATATACTAAGCCTTCTGTTTTTTCATTCTTAGTACTTTTTGTTTTCCTTGCTGCTTTTCTTTTTTTTCGCGACAATTTTGCAATCGGTGAAGAGTGTCTTAAAGATGTTGAAATCCGTTGTTTATCAAATTTAACTAACTCTTGAACAACACTTTCAGGAAGGGAACCATTTACATTTCGAATCACTGATAATATACCAGCATAACCAGAATTAAAAAGTATCAGAGCTAATAATGCACCCAAACGAAATGTTTGCAGTCCAATAAATATATTTTTGGGAACAATATTCCACAAAATGTTGTTATAACTTTCGTTACAATTTTGTGTCTTACCATGAAGACATTTTTTCAACAACGTTTCATTACACAGTTTTAGATATGTAGGTTTTATTTGGTTTATATTTTTGTTAGGAAGTCCTAGCTTATTTTCTTTGAGAGGACTCCCAGCTGCTTTTGCCCTTTGGTAACGACACCAACTCTCAGATCCTTCAGGACACTGTCCATGCAAAGAATTGTTTTTTCCAGATACACAGTGGAAAAATGCAGCTATTATACAACTCATCATCTTTTGTAGATTACCTACATTGCTTCGAATAGCTATTCCATAATAGTTCTGGATTCTGTCAATTAATTTATCAGTTAATTTATTTTTCCCTCCTAAACCTTTCATCGTTTTTTTTTTAATTGACGCAACCGCCTCCCTACACGTTTCTGTACATGGCCTATACACTCGAGTTTGGTTACTGTATTAATTCCATAAAAGTTTTTAACAGCTTCATATCCTTTTTGAGTCTCCATCTTCGTAGTATTCATTGTACTGCACATCCCTTACATTTGATCTCTCAAATATACGGTAGGCTCCAACAACCTCCATGTTCCCAGCGGAACCTTTATAGTTCGAACATACATGTTTCGATGATTGGTCATTGCCTTTCGCGCATATGTGGCAATATTGCGTCATAACTTCAATGTCTAAAATTTTACCGGTGTCAACTGATATGGCACTTACACACCCATTCAAAGATGAGTAGCCTCTGCGTTGCCAAGTACCATCAATAGATATTCCACATTTAGTGAAACTATTTGAGCCTTTGATTTCACTTAATGCAGCGTTGATGTTTTCTTGAGCAACGCGTTCAGTTGCTTTCAATAGTTTCCTTTCTTGATTGCGGAAAGCAAGTTTTGATAGGAAAGGTAAACCCAGGAAAGCGCATAACTTTTTGCCAGCTGAAAATCCTTTCCCGATTATCCTTAGCCCCAAAACAATTGAAGAGTTTATCAGACAAGAACCTTTCATCTTCTCTGTCGTAGGGAAACCTTTAAAGAAGGAGCAGTTTTTGCACTTTAGGTTCATATGTGAACATAATCCACTGACAGAGTCTTCTATAAGTTCCAAGCCCTGAGAATAACAATCAGGGCAGCAAACTATAGCAAACAATGAAATCAAAGTTGTCAAACTGACAATTCTATTGTCTTCATAAGTTTCAAACAACCTTTCTGAGAAAATTTCCAAACTTGTATGGCTTGATACCAATTTTTTGGCACTAGCGGATTCAGTAGAATTGAGCTCAGATGTTTCATCATTCTCATTAATAGTAGCACGAATGGTATAACGATTTCCAGTAAATCGGCGCTTCTTAGACCTTCCAGATCTTGATTTAGCCATAATTAATCAATATTTTGTCTTTAAAAAGACAGTTTTTTTATAAAATATATCAAAATAATAAGTTAAATGAGGAGCGAAGAATCGAATCGCTAGAACATAAACAAATCAAAATATAACAACAAACCTGTAAAGTTGTTGCCAAATTTTACTAAAAACTATTAAATAATTTTTAAAAAAAATATCACCATATTCAGTTTTAAGATTACCAAAATTAATATTTTATTAATAAACTCAATAAAACTTCAAAAAAGAGTAAAAATCTTTCAAATTCAAAGCACTTCCGGTTTCGATTTCTAACTTCCGGTTCATTTTTGTTGTTCTCACTTGGCATAAAAAACTGCTATAACTTCGTAAATAATTGGAGTACAAGCAAAAGTAAGGTATTTTTAGAAAGAAGAAAATTCAAATATTAAAAATATCAAATAAAATTTTTTTTGTCATTTTCATTAAAATTGATGATTTTGCACTAGTCAGGCACCTTAAATAGCTGTAGCGATAGGAAAGGGAAGATGAGGCTATAATTGTTTTCTCCGGAGGCAGAGGATCAAATTTTAATCCCTGAACTGCAGGAATATGTTCCGGAGTTAGAGCTGCTAAAAGTTACTCGAGATGAGTTAATTGAAGCTCAAAAAAATAGCGAGGATATTAAATCATTGTACGAACAGGCAGTCAGTCAGGTGCAGGCAATAAATAAGGCTTATTCTCTGGAAAACGGGTTACTCGTCAAAAAACGCGAGGATAAGTTAGGTAATGTGGCTAAATTAATAGTAGTGCCAGAAAGGTTCCGTGGGCAAATTAAATCGTTGTGTCATGAAGGAACCTCTGCACATCTGGAGGTTACGAAAACTAAAGACAAGTTAAACCGATATTTTTATTGGCCGAATTGTTATAAGGATATAGAAGCGTACGTAAAAACTTGCGACCAGTGTCAGAGGGCTGGGAAGCCAAATGAGAAAAAGAAAGCTCCACTAAAATTTTCCCGGTTATTCAGGAGATCTTTACTAAGCTAAATATTGATGCATGTGGGCCTCTCCCAATCACATCTAATGGGAATCACAATATCTTATCACGGCCATATGCATGTCATCAAAATTCCCTGAAGCTATCCCAGTGGCTGATATCAGTTCGGTTAGTGTTACAGATGCTCTATTAAATATCTTTAGTCGTATGGGTTTTCCACGGGAAATACAATGTGACCAGGGTACTTCCTTTACTAGTGCTCTGACTACCGAGTTTTTTGAAAGATTCGGAATACTTGTCCGGCATAGTTCTGTGTATCATCCTCAGAATAACCCTATTGAGCGATTTCATCGAGCATTGAAACGACTCTTGCGAGTCTTATGTTTAGAGGCAGGCTCCGAATGGGACAAACATCTTCCGTCTATTCTTTTAGCGTTGCGAACTGTAACTCACGAGAGTACAAAGTATACACCGTCAGAGTTGGTGTATGGGAAAAATTTGCGAACTCCAGAAACATTAGTAATGGAACATTGGATGGAACCGGAAGAAGAAAATGATCTCGTCATTGAATATGCGTTTAAGTTAATTAATAGATTAAAAAGGTGTCAGGAGGTAGCTATAGATAAAATGGAAGAGATGCAAATTAAGAGGAAAACTTGGTATGATAAAAATGCAGTAAAACGCGAATTTAAGGATGGAGATTTAGTACTTGTTTTGGCTACATCTCGAGCGAATAAATTAGCAGTACAGTGGATAGGTCCTGGGACGGTTTTAAATAAAATTTCCGAAACGAACTATTTGGTAGAAATTCCTGGCAGACGAGAAACCTCTCAAATCTATCATATAAATATGCTAAAACCGTATTATAAACGGCCGGAACATGTTAACTTAATAATTACCAATGAAGCACACCAATCTCTCGCAGACCAGGATTTAGAAATCCCATACTTAGAAAACAATTCCATCATTTATGATTTCGAGGATGTCATCCAGGCTAGCGAGTTAAACAAATGTCTTCAAGACACACAAGTTAATCAGCTGCGCGAATTACTAAATAAACATTCTAAATGTTTCTCAAATGATCCCGGTTTAACTAATCTGGTTATACACGAGATCCAGTTGGTTAATGATAAGCCAATTAGAACGAAGCCGTACCAAATGTCGCACCGACAAAATGAAATTTTAAAAAACGAAATTAATCGAATGTTAAAATTAGGAATCATTGAGGTAGGAGAATCGGATTATATGCCCCCTATGATTTTAGTTGAGGTACCTGGAAAGGATCCTCAACCTTGTGTCGATTATCGGAAATTAAACGGAATTATTAGAACGGAGTACTTTCCTCTACCTAATATCGAAGAACGCGTAGAACAGGTCTCCTCCGCTAAATTTATTACCATTATAGATTTATCTAAAGGATATTGGCAAATTCCTCTAAGTAAAACTGCACAACGATACGCAGCTTTTTGTACTAGTTTTGGTACTTACAGACCCCTAAGAATGAGTTTCGGGTTAAAGAATGCCCCATATTTTTTTAGTAAACTCATGGCAGGATTACTGAACGGTCTAGAGCATTTCGTTGTTCCTTATCTAGACGATATCGCTATCTTTTCGGATAAGTGAGAGTCACACCTTAAACATGTGGAAAAATCCTACAATGAATCAGGAGATCCCAATTAACAATAAAACCCTCGAAATGTAAGTTTGCACAACAGAATGTCAAATTCTTAGGTCATGTGGTGGGTCAGGGGTTCCGCACTCCTTCCGAGGTCAAAGTTCAGTCTGTTCTTGAGTTCCCTACCCCTCGTACAAAAACACATATACGAGCGTTCCTTGGTTTAGCGGGGTACTACAGAAGATATATAAACCAGTTCTCCGTAATAGCTACGCCAATGACAGATGCATTGAAGGAGAAGGCAAGACGCGGGGAGGTTAATTGGACAACCGACTGTGAAAATGCATTCCGAGATTTAAAAAAGAAGCTAACTGATAAGCCCGTCTTGTACTCGCCAAATTTTGAGCGGGAGTTTATCGTTCAAACAGACGCCTCTGATTATGGCATGGGGGTGGTGTTAACTCAATTAAATGACCAAGGAGAGGAGCACCCAATCCTTTATCTGAGTAAAAAATTTTCAGATGTTGAGAAACGTTATTATACGACCGAGAAGGAATGTGCTAGTATTGTGTTCGCAATTAAAAGGTTACATTATTATTTAGATGGAAATTCATTTTCAGTTATGACCGACCACAACCCTTTAGTATGGTTAAATAAAAACGTTAGTTCTAACCCTAGATTAATGCGATGGGCTTTGGCATTGCAACCATATAATTTTAGAATTGTACATCGATCGGGTAAAAGTCATAAAAATGCAGATAGTCTCAGCAGATCAGCGATCGATGATTAGGAATTGATAGTCATGTTTGTTTGTCGTGATTATTAGTTGTGGAATATTGTTAATTGTAAATAGTTAATAAATGGTGTCAATCATGTGTATTTGCTAATGATTAGTAATTGTTGGTAAATAATGTTTCTTACTAATACTGAAATTAATTTTGAATGGATATGTATGTTAAAAGGATCCACACATGGAATGTAATAATATTGAATTGCTTATTATGTGTTCTACCTTGGGTTTATTATGGATCTGTCTTATTATTCATTAGTATTACCCGTTAATGAGAATATTGGGAAGAATGTTTTATGTGTAAGATGGTACCTTAAGCATATTATCGCAACATGTTTTTTATTATGATTTTAATAAGTACTGTTCATGAGTGTTTAAAATTTTAATAATATGAATACTTCTTATATTGGTAATGATTATTCTTTCGTGATTAGCATTTGTGTAAGTTCCCTTGCAAGAACACTCACTCGCGGTAAGCATTTCGAATTTAATTGTAAGTTTATTAGATTTAATTACAACTCAGAAATATGACAGCACTTATTCAAAGGAATATTGTCCCTGTGTGTCCGACAACTCCAAAGGTCAGTCACCTCGGTTACCATCATCGACCATGAACTTTTCTTTACGAAAAGTCTGAAAGAGGGGAGGAAAAGCTGTGACGTATGTGAGCCCCCCCTTGAGACATCTGGGACTTGCTTCCCACGGCCGGGTCAGTTTTAGAAGAATGATGACCACACGTGCAAAACCACCTGCAGTCGCTAATATACTGCGATGGACGTGTCTTAATTAGCCCCTGCAACCTTTGACCCGAGGGAAGCATTTCGCCACCACCGGATGTGGGGGTGAAAGGGGACGCGCGGACGTCGGTCAACCGCGGAGGAAAAGAGAGCGGGAAATTTCGCATTGAACGGACATCAACAAGATCCCTCCCTCTCAAAATTATTTTGGACTCTAAAATCATCTCATTGTGAAAACTTGTATATTAATGTAAATAATAGCTGTGACAATTAAACTAAATTATTATATTTCAAACACGCTACCATTATTGAATCAAACGTCACAATGTCAGTTGTCTTTTGCGTTGAAATTTTAAGGGTTCGAGGCGGGAGTATATGTTAAATCATGAAATTTGATATGCTTACACATCTTTCACTGGTAACTTTCTCAACATCCAGGAGTGAGGTCACAACAGACATTCCTTTCATCCAAAGGATGTCCAGGGTCAGCTATCCAAAAGGGGACAGGAGTAGTAAAAGTTTTTAAGGGATAGAGAGCCACAAGAGATGTTTTATTTTAGTCTTGAATGTAGTTACTATTAGTTAAAATATATACTTGTGATCCCCACCATTAGTAGACTCTTTTTCGAAGAAATTGGCCCGCTGAAATTTGCCATTTCTTCTCTTACATTTTACTCGTTTGAAATATTAATAGGTAATTATGTACTTAATTTCGAATTATTTTGTATTTTTTAAGGCTTAATATATATATATATATATATATATATATATAGGATGAATTTTGTTCGTCAGAATTATTCAGGTTTTATAGTTGTGTATCGATGTGAACAATTTATCTTTTTTAATTATAATTTTTTGCTTTCACTTTCCACTTTGTCCGAGGCGGCAAAACTACTAGAGCTGGCCCTGATGGTATCGATTTTCCCTAATGTGCAGATATACTTTTGAAAATATGTTTAACAATACCGATACCAAATGTATCAGGTGAGTGATCTTTTTCAGTTTTAAGGTGTGTTAAAATTATTTAAGAATGTTATGGGAGAGGAGACAATATGAACAACCTTGACATATTACGTATAAAACAAGATTTTTTGGACAAAATAGACACGGAAAAAAATTGATGAATTTGCCAAAAAGAAATCAAGACATAATGTGTGACGGGTGCTTACGCGTTTCACTAACCTTCTCTCATAAACTTTTAAATTGTATTTATTTTAACCAATCCCCGCTGAGAGCTGAAAGTGTGACTTATGCAAATAAGATAGTTTCGGGTTTAGCGAGTTCGAAAGAGATATAAAAGGGAGAAATGAAATGAAGAGATGAGGATGACTACGTGTTTTGATAGAAGAGTAAACTACGTGATTGATTAAGAAGGTGATTCTAGGAGTTTAGTTTAACTAAGTGAAGTTTGTTAGCGGAAGGAAGATTATTGAAAAAGATTCATTAATTCGGTTCGGACGTAACTGAAGATATCCAGGATTGAAGCCACTTCATAGATTCTACAAGTATTCAAGATTCCTCTTTAAAGAGATATCAGGTCTGTGATTTTTATAGATTAGATTTAAATGCGTAGTTTGATTGTATGCGTTATTCCCCCGTGGTATCAGTTAGTGTTCCGTCGTTCATAATTGAATTCTGATCTCACTCCACTATAATTTGTTGTTCTTAAAGTTTGATTAATATTTGTGTATTTCTATCATAAGGAAATAAAAAAAAAATAAATAACTGATTTATTATTTGCGTAGTCATTAATTATGAATCCGACATATCCAAATGTAGATAATGTTCAAAGGGGAATTAATAACCCTAGGGGTAGTGAGAGACTACGACAAATGTTTTACAACAAAATTGCACAAGCTCTTTAATAAAGTTTTTAATTTTATTTTAAAAATGAGGTTTATCTTGAGCAATTGAGTTTTAACATAGCTATACATTTTATTACGAGATTTTAAGTTTAACGAACCTTTTCACTATTTTAGTTTTTTACTCTTGAATTCATGGGCCTCAAACCTTTTACCGCCAGGGACCTTCAACTAACTTAATCCGCCTCTGTCTTTGTATTGGAATCAGATCTCGAACGCCACTTATATAAATGTCGAAGTCTCAATGTTATTTAAAAAATTATTTCAGGATATTACTGGAATCTGTCATTAAATGTAATTTTCTAATATATAAAATAAAGTTTTTTTAAAAAAATGAAAATGAAATGAATTTAAGACATCAGATAATTCAGTATTATAAAAAGGTTTTCTTCGATTGGAAAACACCCTAAATTGTATTAAAATGATTTCATCCTATATATGAATTTCACAAACTCCCGAGTTATTTCATTTCATACTTAGTGTTTTAATAAAATTCATCAGGTTTATATATAGAAAGTTTTATTGCAATTTTTATATTCATTTGCTTGCATTAGAATTTATATTTGGGTTATGGTCAGGCTAAAAAATGGGCTTTCCAAATGAGCTATGGTTTCGGATCTTGATTTCCTTCACGACCCTTTATTTTGAATATTGTAGTACGCTTCATATTAAACGAAATTGATCCTTGCAATCCTTAGACGGCGTAATATGAATGGGAGGAACGAGATTCGGTGTCACATATTTGTCACTAGCATTTCAGAAATTCGAGGTACTGCGTCGCCTATCCAAATTAAAATTTTCAGTTGCTTGTGATTCCAAACCATTTATTTATAGTACTAATATTACCTTTAATGAATATGTTATGTGTATTGAAATCAGTAATTCAAGGAAGAAAATTTTGAGAAAATCCCTTAAACATAGTATAAATACTTTACTGTAATAAACTAAAGCATCGAGAGACAAAATGATGATTTTCTGACTTACAAATTAATGCAGCATATAATACGAAAGTCATTTATGAAAATCATTTTCCTTTACATTATCAGGAATAAATGTATACATTCCATATTATATTGTCAACCACGTTGAAATATTCAGTGAAAACATGCACAGATTATCCAGAATATAAACGTTTTTGACGAATGTTAACATTTTGACTTGAAAATAATAAATTAACTTCAATTTTTTTAATTAATTGTCGTTACAGTAAACGTCATCCTATTGATGCGAGCTGCTAATTTTTTTTTCACTACTTTTCACAAAACATCAAATTTAATCAGTTAATACCATTTGTTTAATACTTAAATCCGTCAAAATATATTTTATATATTTTTTTTTAAAAAATGTTAGTAGTACTCAGCGGCTTAAAGCATACCCCCGCATCGCAGGGAGGCCCAGGATTTAAGGGGCCTCATAGACTGACTGATGTCGAATAAGTAATCGTTTGTAAGATCCGGCTTAGGGCTTAAAACCAGACTTTATAGGGGGTCCCTAATATTTTCCGTGAGACAATTGGTGGTACTTAAAAAATTTTATAGATGACCGCCCTTCCTTTGTAAGCCCATTACAACCAAATTTATAAAATCTGAGAAGTCCTAAGTTTTCGTATGTATTCTAAGGGGGAAAAAAGTCTTAGCGCTCATCTTAAACAAAAATCGCATCTATATTTATATACGAATGTTCACTTAAACTTTTTGCTAGATATAATTTAACAGAAATGTGTTTATAAATTTTGTATAACATTTTTTACGGTTCAGTTTTATTAATTTAAATGTTTGAATTTTACTATTGCAAAGTATTTTATGTGTGCTTCAGCATTCGATTTTTAAGAAATTTTGTATACGATTTTGCATTTTTAATTTCTAAATAAAATATAAATACTTGTCATAGATAACACTGTTTTCAGCTTCTTGATTTTACAAATTTCTGTGTGCATGTGAATACTTGCTACATATGATGTTAATTGTATTGCGATTCACGATTACTTCTAAGAAATGAAGCTCTTATTAGTACCTAACGAATTTTTGAAATTGCATATGAAGTTTTATTTTTCACTTTTTTCAGTAAGGTACAAACTTTAAAGCATCAAAAAATTTTGTTATGGAATTATTCAATTTTTTTTCAATAGCAAAAAGTATGAACACAAAGAGAATAAAAACTGATTGGCTTTCTTCCTTTTTCACTATATAACTTTTGAAGGATGTACAGTATAAGTACTACATCTTTATATATAAAATATACGTGTCACAGTGTTTGTCCGCGATGGACTCCAAAACTACTCAACTGATCATAATATAATTTTGCATACTGTGTGTCATTTCATCCAGCTTAAAAAATAGGATGGATTTTATTTCAATTAATCACGCCATAATTTTTTTATTGCCGGAAATGCGAAGAATCCGGAAAAAAAACGTTGCCAGATTCCCGTAAGGGAATAATGTCAAAACAATGCATTGCTCATGTGTCTGTGGAAGCAGATATTGCAAACCAAAATGCTCGAAAATTAAGTGCCTGGAGTATTTCGGGGTGTGGAATCCGATTTTCGAGTCAGTTTCCAAAAATAAGCGTAACTTTGCTGGATAAAGCCGGCCGACCGTATCTTAGACACACCATAACAGGGGCTTACATTAAAAGCCTTGAACCCTGAAAACTTGGACCCGGGCGTACTTCAAAATTGATAATCCGAATCGGATATCTAGTCTGAGAAATAACTGTAACTTTGCCGGATAATTCAGGCGACCATTTATTACGCAAACCGTGGCAAGAGCTTACCCTTAATGTCTTGGTGTGGGAAAAGTGCGTTTCTGTTATAATTCGGGATAGTGAACGAGAGTTTGAAATTGAGAATTTTAGAAATTTCTGTAACTTTGGCGGACGAACCTAATGCCCCTTCTAGGGACTGAACTTGCCGGCTCAGGGGAACAAAAGTATTTTCCAGTTGCATCTAGGGGCGAGAAAAGATAATTTGAAATTATATTTCAGAAACTCCACTAAACTTGCCGGATATTGTCTGAATTAAAACTCAAACTCAGACTCAGTGGCGCAACAGCCCATGAGGGCCAAGGCCTACTGTGCCCATCTCAGTATACGTGACCATTGGGCGCTGGGGTGCATGAGCAGATGTTCCAATCAGGTGGTCAGCCTGAAGCGAAACCCCCAGTGTTTGGTCCCCAAATAAGCTTGGTTCTCATTTTATCGACCCACTGATGGGATTAAAGGCTGAGTCAACCTTGCCCAGCCCGGGGTTTGAACCTCGGACCTGTGGTGTGGAAGCGCGATGCACTAACCATTCAGCCACTGGGCTTCATTGTCTGAATTAGGAGAAAAGGTAAATGACTCAAGTACCGCGTCCGGATTTTCATTATCTCTAGCGACTGAACTTGCTCACGCTGAAGCATCAAAAGTCAGCTCCGTGTGCATTTCGGAGTGTGAAATGAGAATCTGAAATTGAATTTTAGGAGTTTCGATAACTTTGTCGGATAATGTCAGTCGACCGTATTTTAGACACACTGTAGCAGGGACTTGCCTTAAAAGCCTTAGATGATGAAAACTTTGTCCCTGGTGTATTTCAAAACGGATAATCCGAATGTGTTATTCAATCTGAGAAATAACAAAGACCGTATTTTACACAAACCGGGGCAAGAGTTCATCCTTAATGTCTTGGTGCGGGAAAAGTGTATTTCTGGTGTAATTTGAGATGGTTTGAGCGAGTCTGAAATCGAAATATAGAAATTCCTGTATTTTTGCCAGATAATGCCGGGGGATCGGAATATTCTCGGACAGCAGTACCAGCTTATCTTGCCGACGTAAAGTGAGTGGGTGAGTAAATATTAACGTCTCACTTTTCAGCTACACGAGGGCTTTTGGCGATTGACCACGTAATTTTGAACCATGGTCAAGTGTGCGGACGACACCTGAGCTGGCACCCCCTCTCCTAACTACCACACCAACGGGAGGACTTTTGAGCTGTCGACAGATTTAACGTGAATCGCTCCCCTACACGACGGATTTTCAGTGGTGCTGGGATCCAATTCATGACACGCTAGCCATGATCCGATGCAATGACCACTTAAATACCGCGGCCACTTGCCGACGTAGAGACGCAAAAAGTGGATCTTGAATATATTTCGGAACTGCCGATCCGAATATTCTCCAATCCAATTCAATATAATCTCTTATCTGTGTCATATAATGCCAGACGAAAGTATTTTGCACTAACTGTGGAAAAGGCTGGCTTTAAATTTCTTGAAGAGAGAGAAATACTTTCCTGGTGTTTTTCAGGATGGGAAACAAGAATAATCTGAAATTGGATTTTAGAAACTCCCGTAACTTTGCCAGATAATGCCGACCGACCGTAATGTCCCTCTTCAGAGACTGAACTTACAGGAGCAAGGGCGTCGAAAGTGGGCACCGAGTACTTCTCTAAGTGGGAACGAGTATCTGGATACGGATTTCAAAAGCTTCCGTAAATTTTCTGGATATTGCTGAAATGTGGTCAAATGGCTTTGTGTTCGAGTTCCACCTCCGGATTTTCATTCCCTGTAGCAACTAAACTTTCAGGTGCAGTCGTGCGAAAATATGATTGCAATAGGAAATTGTATCTTCGGGCATTGTTGTCACTGTGTTAGATGGTGAAAAAACTACATTCCGCATCAGCTGCCATTGGATATTCATAAAATACAAGATGCAATGTGTACCATTGAAAAAAAGAGTGGACTGGCTACAGTATTGCAAATGAATTCAGTCATGATCAGGGATAAGTGTACCATGAACCATAAACAATCATTCAAAGCATTACATAGAGCTTTGCAAGATTTAAATGGCAACGAGAGAATATTAGGTGTTGCTGTTGTATTACTGTCTGTTGATTTCCGACAGGCATTAACAGCCATTACACGCTCTACTTTTGCTCACGAGAATAACGCCTGTATAAAACAACCGTTTTGATGGCGAAACGTGGAAACACTTCGACTGACCATAAACACGCGAGTACATTTGCAAGATGATCAGTCTGAGCAAATATTTCCTAACCAACTACTGAATATCGGAAACAGTAAAGTAGAACTTCATCCCAATACATAATGCATGAAATAACCAGACGATTTCTGTAATGTTCATTAGACAAAAAGGAACTGATTGAGAGTGTCTTTCCGGATATACTGTATAATTATCTTGATAATTATTGCCTCTGTAATCCTGTTACTTAATCAGAAAAAATGTTGATATTGTGATGAAATAAACTTTCAGACACAGGGTTGTTGCCAGTTGATCCAACGTTTTTTAAACCAATCGACACTATTGTTGATGAAAACAAAACCGTAAATTTTCCAACCCAGTTTTTGAATTCTCTAGAAAAATGAAGCATGTCACCACATAATATTCGGTTGTTTCCCTGGTTATTATCTGCGTAACTTAAATTCTCATAGGTAATGTAACGGTGCACGTTTGATCATCAAAAAATTGTACCGAGAATTTCTTGAAGCAAACATTTTGACTGTAAAGTTTGTCGTGTATTATAACCTCCCCTAACATTATCCTCATCTCGTCTAGTATTACTCATACTTAAATGTGTAAGCGAGTTAATGAATTCACAAGATACATTTACAAATAACAATATTTATTAATTTTTCTTAATCTAGGAAAAGGTCATATACACTATTCAAATATAAGAACAATAAAATACAGTGGAGGATGAGAAGGGATCACTAATTCCGGAACTACGAAATCTAAACTGAATCCACGAAGGACAAGCGCGTACAATTACAACTACACACGTATACATAATTACAATTCTTGAAACACTAACCTGATTTCTTAAACTACGGCAGGTTCGTCTTGTAGGTTACTTGGATCTTGATTGGATCGGATCAAAGCTAGAATTCCTTCCTTAATATACAAAATCTATCTTCAGCTTTTCTCGTAGCTTTTCTACGGACTAATTTTATCAACAACTGCAAGTGGGATTTCCGACGGTTCGATTCAATTTATTTTACAAAACCTACTTCTTCACTTGACAACTATTACTCATTTCATTTCATCCTCTTCCGATAACTCGCTAAACCCGAACTTATATAAAATATCTCATTTGCATAAATCACGCTTTGGCTCCCGGTGGAGATTGCTTGAATATATAAAATTTGAAAGAAATACCTAGAGGATTAGTGAAGTTCGTACAGGATCCGTCACAAGTTTGAACGAAAATTCGGTTCTGCTACTACGGAATTTGTTACCACGTATTCCACTGATAGCGTCAGAATTTCTGATACCATTCAAAAGGCTTCAATTCCGATTCGTATGGCTTTCGTGATGACCATAAATGAATCTGAAACCGAACAATACTCATTTGATTCTTGGACTTAGAAAATTCATGTTTCTCGAATGTGAAACTAGATGTTACATGCTCACGTGTGCGGAAACCGTTGAATCTATTTGAGTTAGCAAAATACGGGTTACCGAAAAATATTGTGCACCGATTAGTGATTAGTCGAATAAAATTATTATTTGATAAAAATAATTTTAAAAATTGCTAAGAATCATTGTTATTCACCACATTTATAATATTAAATCTTCTTTTGTTGTTACTGAACGACTTCGTTAATAATTCCTGCATTATACTACACTCCAATAGGAGATGAATGAAATGCAAAATTAAAATAATTTGTTGTTTTATACTTTATTTCAACCCTCCAAATTATAAACGAAGATTAATTTGACTGCATTGAATAGCTTAGAATAATATTGAACTAACGTATTAAAACAAAGCCACAGCAACGCGTGGCCGGGTCAGCTAATTCTTTTATAAAATTGAAAACGGAAGAATGCTTATGTATTCTGAAAAAAACCTAAAACTTTAAATTTATCTGCTATTTAAGTATTTATTAAAATTTAAAAAAAATTTTAACGATTTAGAGAGAAAATCCTTCCTTTTCTTTGAGTATATGGTGTTGCGAACTTTACTTATTAAAAATTTATGTTATTTTTCAATTTTTTTCATTTTTCCAAGTGTTACTCGAAAATAAGTTTCAGGTTCCATGAAAAATGCATCTTAAACTTACACAGGAAGCTATTTCTTCTTGGTAATTTTTTTAACAACAGTATTATTCATAATAAGCTATTTTCCTGTTTGAGTATTTCGCCACTACTCGTAACTGTAATAAATAGATTTATGTAATTTTTGTTCCACTCCTCTGTTCTTTTGCAGGGGTGTTTTTAAAAATAATTATAATAATATTATATCATTTTCATGCTTATTTTTGTATCGTTTCCTGTCTATCCCGTGTTAAATCAAATCTGGGTAATCTCTCTCTAAAGTTTACTCAGGAAAACTCATACACATACATGTAAGTAGTATGTAGCTTTACTTCCCTCCGTTCTGCGTGACTGAATATTAACGTCACCCTGTTCAGTTACACGAGGGCTTTTAGCGACGAACCTCGTAATTTTGAACTATGGTCAAGTGACGAGGACGACGCCCGATCTGGCATCCCCTCTCCTAACTACCACACCACACCAAGGGAGGACTTTTGAACTCTCGGCAGATTTGACGTGCATTACTCCCCTACACGGCGGGTCTTCAGTGGTACTGGACTCGAACTCATGACATGCCAGTCACGCGTCTGTTACCTTGACCACTAGACTAACAGTGCCACTTCCTATGTTCTGCAGAGCATGATAAAGGGCTGATGTTAAAGTAACTTTGTACATTTAAAATACTAATATATTTTTACTTGATAAAGCCCAACCAAAATAGGACCTTCGGTGTTTTTTTTGTTGCACTAGGGCCTTTGGTTACCTAGTTACGCCCCTTATATAACTCTATATTAAATTAAAAAAATGAATAGTGTATTTCCAATCCGAATAGTCTGGAGAGTAAAATGTCAAATCAGGTTCACCCCGATTTAAAATTGCGAAGTTCGTCGCCTTTATACCCCTCACGTTGTTTCGAAGTGCGATATTAAAAACAATGACCCCCCAGCCAACGAAAAATCTATTTGTTTACTTTTTTATAGTAGAAGTTTCTGTTCACGTCTATATTTTTTATTGCAGAGAGCGTAATTACTGTTGGATATTGATTAGGTTTGCTTTAAAACGTTTCTAGCATTCTGTATTAATTTTTAAAAATATTTTTACAATGTATAAAGGTACTATCCCTCCTTACCTGTTTTTAAAATTTTCATATTTTTTGGGGGAAAAATTTAAAAATTTTAAAAACAATGAGTTAAATTAATGATTTTAAAACATTCATTTTTTTAAAGTAAGTATATATCTAAAAAAGAACCAGCAAAAAAGTTCACGAAAAACATTCATATTTTTTAGAAAATGTAAAATATATATATGTATATATGTTCTACTTCTCTCTATGGTCATTTTGCTTTAACCTTTTATCTCGCTATAATCTTACATGAAGTTTTCACACATCGTCGAATAGTTATAAAAATAGACTCCTAATAGAAGCATGACTTCGATATAATTTACTTTTAGATGTATATTTTCTTACAATTATATTTTCATTAAATTTCTCACAAATAAATTGCGTGGAAAAACTCAATAAAAATGAATTAATGATAATGTTTGATGTACAGCATAGAGACATACATAATAGAAATTATTTTTCGGTATTGATTAAAATGTCTAGTATTATGTTAACTACTTATCAAAAAATTATTAATCCATTTACATTTAAAATATTTTGCGTTCTAATCAAGATAACGCGTTAAAAATATCTAGCCAAAATAATAAATCAGGAAAAAAGAAACCAGAAAAAATGTTCCCAGGTTTTCATAATAAGCAGATTAAGCCGTTTTCGTCTTCAAAGTGTCGTAAAATAGCCCCCCCCCCTCCCCATGTGAATCATGAGATGGGTCAATTACAAAGGAAAGATCTAAGATCACCATCTAAGATAGGAGATAAAAGCTCTGATGGGCTAAGCGCTCCAATTGAAAACTTAGCTGTAAAGGAAAGTATTTAGGGAGTGGAGACAAACTAACATTCCTTCCCTTTTCTTCCTCTAGGAGGGTCCATTTATTTATCATACTGTAGAACCACACTTTCCTCTCTTTCATAGCAATTCTCCAAATCAAATACCAGAAAAATTAATTTGAATAGGGCATGATAGAGAAATCAAAAGTATGGGAAAAAACATTCACTTTGAAATAATGAAGAATAGTGAAAGAAAAAAAGAACGACTAATTAAATTTACATTCAACCATTATTTTAATTAAATTCTTTTTGTTTTTAATAGAAAGGACTGAGAATTATTGGAGTAATCCAATATCATCCATTTTCAGTTTTCATGTCCCTAATTTAATGTTACTGAGTTACACACAGCAAAGATTTTGCCACTTTCTTCTAGTAAACTAAGGTAGTGATTTTTCCCTTTTGTGAGCATAATTTGTCCAGGCATAGAATGTTCAATAATACGTTAAATTTGAAATTTATTAAAATGCTTTTAAAATTTCAGAAATATAATCCCTGAGTTAGAATTGGAAAGATAGCAGTGTTTTAAAAAAGAAATTTAAAAACTGCAATCTCATATTTGTTTAAATAAAATAAAAGAAACTGAATACAAAGAAGTATAACATTTCAGTCAACACTGAAATTCTAAAAATGACAGCTTCCTATTGTGAATGTGTGGTGGTGTGGAATTTAGGAGAATGAAATGTTATCTAATTAAATCCTCCACATAAAAAGTATACAATGATAGCATGTCAAGTTATATTGAATATTGATTGAAATTTTATACATTTGAAACAATTTTTTAAAAAATTATTCAACACACACATAACAGTAAATTATAAGATCAAGTACTTCCTCACTAAATTTTACATATATTGAAATAAAAAATAGTTAAGAGGAATGGTGAGCAAATATTATTCTTTCCTATCAAAAATGTCATTTCAAAATGAATAGCTGCATCAATATATTAAGATGACAAAGATTTTGAAGTTCAAAATGTAATATATATATATAGATTTTTTTTACAAATAAATTATTTTATTATAGTTACTGTGGTGAGGTTGTATTTTGGTCAAGAAATATTTATACCAAAATAAACAATTTTAGTTTTATTTTTTAATAATGATATGTTTTTAATATATATATATATAAAGAACAAATATATATATATATATTTTAAATTCAGTATTCATTTTTTAAAAAAATAATAAATCAGCAACCCTTCTAAATTATTTTGAAGTACCCTCATATTTCTCAAAATCATGAATATTTTTCAGAACATTTTTTTCTGTTATGATCTTATTTAAGTCAGGGAAGTTGTGTTACAAAAGCTGCTGAATTGTTCATGGTGCTAAATACTGGCTAAGTTGCAGCCTTAGTGCCAGGAAGAAAAAATGGGGAACTCTGACAGTTTTAAACATTTGAACAACTATAACTTCAGGTTCTTATTAAAATATGCAGTTGTATTTCCATCTACCTCTGAAATTGGCACATCTTATAGGACTAAGTGAAGGCATTTATGGACAGTGTAGCATTGATAATTAAAAAAATATATGCTATAAATTTAGGACTAAAACCGAGTAGTGAAAAATTGAAGCAAGCACTGAACATTTGGAACAGTAACGGGAAATTTGGGATAATGTACAATCAAGTTCAAAGGAAATTATTAAAGGAATTAAACATGAGAAAGAAAAAATGTATTAATCTTTCTTTTTAACAACCCCCAAATTAAAAAAAAAAAAAGGAGGAAGAAAAACTTATACATTTTTCTTCATTGAAGTAAAATTTTCAGGAAAAATCAATCTCATTTTTTAAAACAAATATTTAATTTGTATATCTCAATACATCAATTTCAAATTTTTATTTCAAGAAATTATTATTCAATGAAAGAAAACAGCCACTGTCGTGTAATAATATATTCTTATTATTAGAAATCTTATTTTTTTAAAAAAAGAATTCTGTATGAAAAAAGCTTTTTTTTTTCAAAACCTATAACAAAACCTCGTTTTCACTGGAATATGTGTTCCGAGCAAAATATACATCAAGGTATTTTGAAAATTTGGAATTTTTTTCTGCCATTAATAATTAGTTTTGAAATACTTAAAACTTATTTTAAAATTATCTCTACTCAATATAGCTATAAAAAAATACTGTTTCATAAAATTTACTTAAATTTTTTTTTTTTTAAAAAAGTACATCAATACCTACTGAAGATTAAAATGATTATAATGCTATACTTTTTAATAATTTTTTAAAAAAAATTTCAGCTTTATACTACAGAATTTTAAGTTTAATCACGTTTTAAGCATAGCTGAAATATGAATCTTATTGTGAACAATGGTTATAATGAATTTTGAGCAAAGTAAGAACAGAACTAAAAAATAAATTATCCTCTTCATACGTTAGCTAAATCACAATATAAACATAATTTTGGACTATTTTTTAACTGAAAAATTATATGGAATTTAATTTTTGTTTAGTATAAGCTGAAAACAATTTTAATTCTAAACAGTATTTAAAAGGCAATGCATGTAATTCTTACCATTTTACAACGGTCTCTCAATATGATATAGATAAATATAAAACACACAATTTTCTTCATTTATCATTAATATATATATATATATATATATATATATATATATATATATATATATATATATATATATATATATATACTTACTTAAAGAATGCTCAAGGGGATATTATGCTATGTAACAATATTTCTATTAACTCTAATGACATTAAAAGCAGTAAATATTTTTCTAGTAAACATCAAAATAGTAAATTCTGCAATAAAAAAATTCACTTTTACAAAAGATGTGGGGACAATAGATGTAAAACTTGTAAATGATAAATAATGATCAAATCAAAGATAATTCTAAATTTACCTTCTGCAAGACATTTAACTGTATTTACTCATTGACATGTAAACTATGTCATTTTAAATATATTGGACAGACTAGTAATAAAATTAATATTAGAATTATATAATCAACATAGATCAGATACTAAAAACTTTAATAGTATAAAAAATTCAAATAAAATAGAAATTAGACACTTCCATACACATGGTTTTGAAAATGTTGTGCTCAATATTATTAAAGTAGTCCCTAATGTTAAAGATAGACTATGGTGGGAAAATTTCTACATTAAGTATTATAATACAATTTATCCTTATGGACTAAATGTATTATATCTAGGAAAAAATATTCTTAATACTATTAAACTTCTCCCAGCATTTTGTCTTTTCAAATAAATTAATCTTTATTTCTGTGTAGGTGAGGCAATACCTTGAGGTGACGTAACAGCAGAGGTAAGGGATTCAACTCCTTCCCCAAAGACCTTAGAGAATACCTCTTGGTTCTTTCATCTACGTGTTTTTTAGAATGTACCCCACCCCTACCCCTCATTAAGGGTTTGTTTACGCCACTGGTAACTTGCATATGTAGAGTTAAATATTTCTTAACCCCAATTTCAATCTGAAACTTGTCACTACAAAAACTAATTGTCAAAATAAATAAAAAAAATTGTTCAAATTTCATTTTTTTTTTTTTACGTATGACATATAAATGTCTTAAAATGTTATTTTTAATATAATAATTTGCCCTGTTCATTTTTTTGTAAGTTTTCAAAACTTGGAAACATGTCATGAAAAAGCAAATTTTGTCTTTAACATGTGAAGCGTAAACTTATTAAGCATTACGGTATAAAATAAAACACGAAATCCGTTTTTGGGGGGGGTAGGGGGAAGGAATCAACTCGGAATGCGGAAAACGACAAATAATACAGTGGGAAATAAGTAATAAGATTAATCATTGCAGTTGCTTTACAAAATATTCCGCTCTCTAAAAAAAACAGCGCATTCTCAGACTTTTTTTTTTATCTGAAAAAAAAAGTATTTTTTAGGGCTTTACGAACAGACGAAAACAGCCTTGCAACACACTTGTTTTCCACCTGTTTGCGAAATCTCCGTTCTATTGAGAGGTAGATGGGCTATTTTTATTCATCATGTTGACGAAGTAATATGTCTAAACCACAATCCATAAGCGCCAACGCTCGTCTTCGACCTAACCGATCAATAAAAATGGGGGTAGACCACGTTATCAGACTTCATCTGATGTGTTTTTTCTCTCCCACCCCTCTTTCGTCTTTGCGATCCTCCGCGCGTAAGGCAATTCGCCGTTTCCTACCATCGTGGATTTTTTTCACTTGTCGTTCTGCTTTAGATAGAGAAGAATCGCCGTTCTTTGTTGAATTCCCTCCATTGAATGCTTCATCTGTGATTTGACCTTTAACGCATTACTCACTCACTTCGTATGTGAAAATGTAAATACACTCAACGCATATGTGCAGTTCTTATCTGTAATGAAAACTTTTACTTATTGAAAAATTTATATTTTTTTCAACTTTTTCATTTTTTTATAAACTGTTACTTGAAAATAAATTTCAAATTTCATGAAAAATCTTCCATTACGTCTTGGGAAGCAATTCTTTATTGTTTGCATTCTATTTTAATAACAATATGATTCATAATAAGCTAGTTTCATGTTTCAATATTTCGCAGTCTACTCATATCTGCAATATACTGATGTAATTTTGCCTCTTCCTTCCTCTGCCCTTTTGCAGGGTTTTTTTTTTCAATAATTATAATATTACTAGCTGACCCGGCCCGGCGTTGCACGGGCTTTTACCGAGGGTATAACTCGGAGGTTCAAAAATTTTTTTGTCTCATAGACCCCTTGCCATGTTTTTCGGTTTGGGGTAGACCCCCTGCTTAATTAATATTAAATTTTGGCAAATTTATCAACTTAAATGTCTTTTTGACAGCTGGTACTACTATTTTAAATGAATTAAATTTCTAACTGTAATGAAGTATAATGATTAAAATTTAAAAAGCGCATGTTAGTTAAATAAATTAAAAGTTAATTAATACATAAATTAACTGTTAAATAAAATAAACAACAGACGAATGATTTTAAAGGGAGGGATGAATCTGGCGCTACAATAACAAATTTTCAACATTTGGTATCAATCTTGTCAGGTTTATCCTTAATCTCCTCTATTAGAAGTGTCCAGTGTTTCTTTCTTTTTTTATTTGAGAGATTGGCAACCGTGATGAAGCGATCAAAAATGTCCTCACAATATTCCATAATTCGAGACAAATAATAGGTTTGCCTTTTTAAAGCCAAAATCGCTGATATCCATTTCCAAACTTTTAAGATTTTCGTTAGTGCTTATTATGATCAGTTCCTATTGCAATGGGGCAGTTTTTTTTAATGTGACCATATGAATTCATTTATTACTGTGGTATTACCATAGTCAAAGCATTCCCAAACGTGGTTTCAAAATCTGAATAAAAGACATTTAAATGTTGAACATTGGTTAAAATGTCCTGACAGATTGTCTGTGACATACTGAGAAAATTCTGGACCTCCAGTATTATACTTCTTTAGCTTAACTCCGGAAAGAAATGATGAAATGGCTCTTGTTTTAATAAAATTTATGCTGTCTTGTAAGCGCAAATTAACCCTATTAAATTTAGTAAATATATCTGTTAAATAGATAAAATTTTGTTTCCCCTTGATTAAATTTCCTTTTAAATTTAAAGTCGCAATCTAGTTTATATAATAAGAGCCACTATCATAGACCCCCCATTTACACCTCATGGACTCCCAAATTATTTTTGTGTTAACGTGGACCCCTTGCAGGTCACCACAGACCCCTGGGGGTCTATATAGACCACTTTGGGAATCACTGGTATAACTTAATCCCCATGTTAATTTCCTCCTTTCTCTCTGACGCCAGCACTTTTGTGTAGGTGTGACGCGTTCGATGTGAGTGTATGGCCCGTGAGTGCGGGTCATGGCTTTCTCGTTTAACATTTTCTCTTCTCTTCACAAAATCAGCACTTCCAATATTATTTCTCGAAATTACTTTTAATTCTTTGTTTCTTTCCTCTCCGCTTAGCCCGGCGTTGCACGGCTTTTACCAGTGAATAACTTAATCCCCATGGGAATTTCATGTTTCCCTCAGGACGATAGCAATTATGTATGCGCAATGTGAGTGATTTCTTTAACTATGACATTAAAACTCCCTTTTTCGAAATTTGTTCTTGCGTTGGTGTGGTGTGGTACTTAGAGGAGGTGGGTAAAAGCTTAGGTGGTCGTCCTCGTCACTTGCCCATGGTTGAAAATTTCGAGGTCCGTCGCTAAAAACCCTCGAATAGGCAAACAGTGCGAATTTATAAATCACTCACTCACTTTTCAATTCTTTCGTTGCAATTTTTTAGTCCCCGGAAACGAAAATGTAGAATTTTTAAAAATAGTTGTATGTTAAAAAAAGACAGAAAAGTAGAAATTTTTCAAATTACAAAATTTTACTACTATTTTAAATTTTGAAGTAAAATTGTGAGGATATTTTGAAATGTTCGACACACGGGAAAAAAGTTTTATGCAATTATCTTTATAATGAACTTTTTAGAAATCATTTTCGTTTAAATTCATCTATATTTATTCATTTTAGAAGAAATCATAAAATACAAAACAAAATTAATTAATTATTTTATACTGATATTGATTAAAATATTCATTTAGCAATTAATTGTGACATGCCAATTTAGTGATTTTTGATATATTAATAACACGCAATTAATAATGAAGACTTTTTTATTTGAACATAACTTTTATTTTTTTCTAAGGAAGTTATGCTTATTTAACTGAATAATTCAAAAAAAAATTCAAAATGGGCAAATTTTGCGTATTTATTATGAAATTATATGTCAAAAAAAGATTTATACATTAGGCATTATTTTAAAGTAAACTATAAGTTTATGAGAAAAAACAAAAATTTTGATACTGATAAATATTTTAAATGAGTCTCAGAAATGTATTGAATACAATTTGTCATCTGAATCTAACATCTATAATGATTTAATTTTGAAAATTATCTCAAGAAAAAATGACGAAAACTGAAGCAAAAATAACTTTTCACACGCATTTTTTTACTCGCCAAATTTACTGATTTCCCCCTGTTTAAGGCAGAACTTTTTAGTGTAACCCTTGAGTTAGATGCGGTTGACGGTTAAACAGTTCAAAGGTCTTTGGCACAAAACTATTTTTCGACTTCAAGGTTTGGCTAACTGTAAAATCGCGTATTTTTTATTAATTTTTTTATTTTTAGGGCATAATTTTTAAGTTAATGCTTTTAAACTTCACAAATTAATTGCAAAAATAAAGTACTTTTAAATAAAAAAAAATGTACAAAAAATACTGTTTAAATTATTTTTTGCAAAAACGGTTTTTTACGAAAATCACAAAAAAAATTTTACAATCCGTAATTTTTAAGCAATTTTTTCAATCTTCGTACATATTACGGATAATATTTTTTTACACGCGGAAATAAAGTTTCGTGTGATTATCTTCATAAATGACAAAGTTATTCAATGTTAAGTTAAAATTTTGAGTATTTTTTAAAAAATCTTTAAAAAAAGAGTTTTGGGAATTTTATTTTTTAAATGACTGGACCTAAAAGAGAAAGGCTTGAAGTTATTTAGTGTATAATATCGTTTTAATAACACGAAAACAAATTCATACGCAACAATTTAGAAATAATTTGCATAAAAACGCATCAGTTTTAATCCTTTTTTAAAAAATTCTTAAAAAATAGAAAATATCATTATTTTGCAAAAAGAGTTATATGGTATTGTGGCGAAATAAATGATCTTTCCGATTCTGTAATTACTTTTTGTCTGATTTCAACAGTAAAAATTGGATGGAAATTTTAAAATGGTGGAAAACGTCGGATCACCGCTCGGCCGAAACGGAATGGAAGTTCTGCCAAGTAAACAACCCGCAGGCGTAAAACAATTAGGTGTTTTAAGGTTTTTAATTAATATCTTTTTAACTAATTGCAATATCAGAATGAAAAATAGTTTACGTCATATTCTCAGACCTACTGAATATACGCACAAAATTTCGTAAGAATCGGTCTAGCCGTTTCGGAGGAGTTTGGTTACAAACACTGTGACAGGAGAATTTTATGTATTGGATTGAACTGTATTTTGTACATGAATCATTTTCTTGTTCATGAATTTTTGAATCATTTCCTATCTACCTGAATGAATCATTTTGTAGCTCTAAACCAGGCATGCCCAACCCGCGGCCCTTTTTGAGACTTTTTGCGACCAAATTGAAGTTTCTAACTCTGTCTATATTATTTTAAACATTTGGACTATAGACGGATGAATCGAAAAAATCGTGTTTTGACCCACCCCCACCTAATTAACTGTTGGTGAACGGAAAGCTAAATTACAATCTTTGAAGAACAATTTAACATCTCAACGATTCATAATTCTTAAGTAAACTTCCAATCAAATGGTATTGTCAGTGCTAGCTTTCGAGTATCCCACATAAATCTTTCTAAAAATATGAAGCATTTTACAGACGGTATATATCAAAGACTGTCTAATTGCCGTAGTTAAAGAAATCTGTCGAGAAAAACTGAATCTCTTTATTCAAATTAGTTTGTCACACACACGTCAAACTGTAGAAAAAAGAATGGAAAACATTTCGAGTGAGATTTTTGTGCATCTCTAAACACAATTACAAGCTTTGTATATTTCTCACTGGCTTTGGATAAAACGTCACAAGTATAAATGATTCTGCTAAGCTTGCTATTTTATTAGAGGTGTCGATAGTCAAATGAATATTACTGAAGAACTCGAACATGTGAGTATGAAAGGTACTTCCACTGGAAGAGATATTAAGTATGCTGTCATAAATTGCACGCAAAGACGTCAGATAGATTTGAAAAATCTTGCAGACATTGCAACAGATGGAGCCCTTTCAATGATTGGAAAAAATGTTGTTGCTGTTACATTAATTTTCGATCATATAAAAGCTTTAGGAAACAGTTCAAATGATTATGAAATGTTCATTTGTCATTGTTTTTGCACCTCGAGAATTTATGTCTACAAGTGTTAAATATGTCTGATGTGATGAAAGTTGTTGCCAAGGCAATTAATTCCATTAAAAACAATCCATTGAAGCATCGTCAATTTCAAGAATCTTAGGGAACTGGAATCTGAATACGGCGATCTCATTTATTATACCAAAATTCGGTTATTAAGTCGCGGAAACTGCTTTATTGCGATTTTGGAAATTAAGGGAAGAAATTGAAACTTACATGAACAATAATGGTCATAATATAAGTGAACTTTCGGATAATCAATGGCTTCCGGATTTATGTTTTCTAGCAGATATAACGATGAAACTGAATGAGCTAAACCAGAAGTTACAAGGTGAAAATAAGTAGATTACCGATTGTTATCTTTATATATAAAATATACGTGTCATAGTGTTTGTCCGCAATGGACTCCGAAATTACTCAACCGAACATAATATAATTTTGCATACTGTGTGTCATTTCGTCCAACTTAAAACATAGGATGGTTTTTATTTCAATTAATTACGCCATAATTTATTTATTGCCGGAAATGTGAAGAATCCGGAAAAAACGCTGCCAGATTCCCGTAAGGGAATAATCGCAAAATGTGGCATTGCTCATCTGTCTGTGGAAGCAGATATTACAAACCAAAATGCACGCGAAAATTAAGTGCCTAGCGTATTTCGGGGTGTGGAATCCGATTTTCGAGTCAGTTTCCACAAATAACCGTAACTTTGCCTGATAAAGTCGGCCGACGGTATTTTAAACACGCCATAACAGGGGTTTTACATTAAAAGCATTGAATCGTGAAAACTTGGAATCTGGCGTACTTCAAAATGGATAATCCGAATCTGATATTCAAACTGAGAAATAACTGTAACTTTGCCGGATAATTCAGGACGACCGTGGCCTTAATGTCTTGGTGCGGGGTGAGTGAGAGTGAGAGAATATTAACGTCGCACTGATTAGCAACACGAGGGCTTTTGGCGACGGTCCGCGTAATTTTGAACCATGGTCAAGTGACGCGGACGACACCTGAGCTGGCACCCCCCTCTCCTAACTACCACACTACACCAACGGGAGGACGTTTGAGCTCTCGACAGATTTAACGTGCATTGCTCCCCTACACGGCGGATCTTTAGTGGTAGTGGGATCGAACTCATGACATGCTAGCCATGATCCGATGCCTAGACCACTCGGCCACGTCTTGGTGCGGGAAAAGTGCGTTTCTGTTGTAATTCGGGATGGTAAACGAGACTTTGAAATCGAATTTTATAAATTCCTGTAACTTTGCCAGATAAAGCCGGATGACCCTAATGCCCCTTTCAGGGACTGAACTTGCCAGCTCAGGGGAACAAAAGTAATTTCCAGTTGTTCTAAGGGAAACGATAATTTGAAATTATATTTCAGAAACTCCACTAAACTTGCCGGATATTGTCTGAATTAGGAGAAAAAGCAAATGATTCGAGACCCGCGTCCGAATTTTCATTATCTCTTGCGACTGAACTTGCTCGCGCTGGAGCATTAAAAGTCAGCTCCGTGTGCATTTCGGAGTGCGAAATGAGAACATGAAATTGAATTTTAGGAGTTTCGATAACTTTACCGGATAATGCCAGTCGACCGTATTTTAGACACACCGTAGCAGGGCTTGCCTTATAAAAGCCTTGGATCATGAAAACTTGGTCCCTGGTGTATTTCAAAACGGATAATCCGAATCGGATATTCAATCTGAGAAATAACAGTAACTTTGCCGGATAATTCAGGATGACCGTCTTTTACGCAAACCGGAGCAGGAGCTCACCCTTAAAGTCTTGGCACGGGAAAAGTGTATACCTGGTGTAATTTGAGATGGTTTAAGCGAGTCTGAAATCGAAATATAGAAATTCCTGTATTTTTGCTAGATAATGCCGGGTTTCGGAATATTCTCGGACAGCAGTACCAGCTTATCTTGCCGACGTAAAGTGAGTTGACGTCTCACTTTTGAGCTACACGAGGGCTTTTGGCGATTGACCACGTAATTTTGAACCATGGTCAAGTGACGCGGACGACACCTGAGCTGAAACGCCCTCTCCTAACTTACACATCACACCACACCACACCAACAGGAGGACGTTTGAGCTCTCGAAAGATTTAACGTGAATCGCTCCCCTACACGGCGGGTTTTCAGTGATGCTGGGCTCGAACTCATGGCACGCTAGCCATGATCCGGTGCCTTGACCACTTGGCTACCGCGGCCACTGCCGACATAGAGACGCAAAAAGTGGATCTTGATTGTATTTCGGAACTGCCGATCCGAATATTCTCAATCCAATTCAATATAATCTCATATCTACGTCAAATAAAGTCAGACAAAAGTATTTTGCACGAACTGTGGAAAAGGCTTGCTTTAAAATTCTCGAGGAGAGAGAAAAGCTTTCCTGATGTTTTTCTGGATGGGAAACAATAATAATATGAAGTCGGATTTTACAAACTCCCGTAACTTTGCCAGATAATGCCGACCGACCGTAATGTCCCCCTTCATAGACTGAACTTATACAGGAGCAAGAGCGTCGAAAGTGGGCACCGAGTACTTCTCGGGGTGGGAGTGAGAATCTGGATACGGATTCCAAAAGCTTCCGTAAATTTTCTGGATATTGCTGGAATGAGGTCAAATGGCTTTGTCTTCGAGTTCCAGCTCCGGATTTTCATTTCCTGTAGCAACTAAACTTTCAGGTGCAGTAGTGCGAAAATATGACTGTAATAGTAAATTGCATCTTTTCGAGCATTGTTGTCACTGTTTTAGATGGCGGAAAAACTGCATATTCCGCATCAGCTGCCATCGGATATTCATAAAATACAAGATGCAATGCGTACCATTGAAAAAAAAAAGAGTGGATTGGATACAGTATTGCAAATGAATTCAGTCATGATCAGGGATATGTGTACCATGACCCATAAACATTCATTCAAAGCATTACATAGAATTTTACAAGATTAAAACGGCAAAGAGAAAATATTTGGTGGTGTTGTCGTACTACTGTCTGGTGATTTCCGACAGGCATTAATAGTCATTCCTCGCTCTACTTTTGCTCACGAGACTAACGCCTGTTTAAAACAATCGTTTTTATGGAGAAACGTGGAAACACTTCGACTGACCATTAACACGCGAGTACCATCTGCAAGATGATCAATCTGAGCAAATATTTCCTAACCAACTACTGAATATCGGAAACGGTGAAGTAGAACTTCATCCCAATACATAATGCATGAAATACCCAAACGATTTCTGTAATGTTCATTAGACAAAAAGGAACAGATTGAAAGTGTCTTTTCGGATATACTGTATAATTATCTTGATAATTATCCTCTGTAATCCTGTTACTTAATCAGAAAAAATGTTGATATTGTGATGAAATCAACTTTCAGATACAGGGTTGTTGCCAGTTGATCCAACTTTTTTTTAAACCAATCGACACTATTGTTGATGAAATCAACTTTCAGATACAGGGTTGTTGCCAGTTGATCCAACGTTTTTTAAACCAATCGACACTATTGTTGATGAAAACAAAATCGTAAATTTTTCAACCGAGTTTTTGAATTCTCTAGATATATCAAGAATGTCACCACATAATCTTCGGTTGGTTCCCTTGTTATCCATCTGCGTAACTTAAATTCACCTAGATAATGCAACGGTGCACGTTTGATCATCAAAAAATTATACCGGGAACTTCTTGAAGCAAACATTTTGACTGTAAAATTTGAACGAAAATTCGGTTCTGCTACTGCGGAATTTGTTGTCACGTGTTCCACTGATACCGTCAGAATCTCTAATACCATTCAAAAGGCTTCAATTCCGATTCGCGTTTGGCTTTCGCGATGACCATAAATGAATCTGAAACCGAACAATATTCATTTGATACTTGGACATAGAAAACCCATGTTTCTCGAATGGGCAACTAGATGTTACACGCTCACGTGAGCGGAAACCGTTGAATCTATTTGAGTTAGCAAAATACGGGTTACTCAAAAATATTGTGCACCGATTAGCGATTAGTTGAATAAAATTATTTTTTTATACTTTAAAATGATAAAAATATTTTTAAAAATTGAAAAGAATCGACGTTATTTACCACATTTATAAAATTAAATCTTCATATGTTGTTACTTAACGACTTGTTAATAATTCATGCATTATACTACACTCAAATAGGAGATTAATGAAATGCAAAATTAAAATAATTTTGTTGTTTTATACTTTATTTCAACCTTCCAAAATTATAAACGAAGATTAATTTGACTGCATTGTATAGCTTAGGATAATATTGAACTAATGTATTAAAACAAAGCCACAGCAACGCGTGGCCGGGTCAGCTTGTCAAGATATAAAAAGCCTTTGTAGCACAGCATCAGCTTCTTAAAAATCAATTGCGGTCAAACAATTTAGTTCATTAAATGACTAAAAAAGTGACTATAAAAACTTCTTAAAATATTTTACGAAAATCGGAAAATTATTTGAAGAATTCAACACCAGATTCCCCTAGATACAAAGGTTTGAGGAAATATTTACAATATTTTTTAGCTCAATTTAATGTAGAGGTGGAATCAGCGCCTCTCCAAATTTACAAATGGAGTTAAAAGAATTACAATCAAGCATTGAGCTAGAAAGCCTGTGCGAAGTGAATAAGGTTGAATATTATCAAAAATATATATACTCCAAGATAAATTTCCAAATTTAAAAAGATTGGCCATGGGCATTATATCAGCATTTGGAACTACTTATCGCTGCGAGTCATTTTTCTTCAAATTAAATCTGGTAAAAATAAAGTATCGTAGCAGGTGATGAAAACATGACCAATCAACTACGATGCGCGCGACTAAATTATCCGCTGATATTTAAAAAAATCTCAAGTAAAATACAAGATCAAGTGTCACATTAATTGTAAGGTAATAAAATATTTTGAATGTTGTACGATATTTAAATATTTTGAATAATTTGTTGTTTTATTTTGATATGTGAGCGGCCCACCTCGGTTTAATAAATTTTTACTTGGCCCACAACCGATTTGGGTTGGGCACCCTCTGGTGTGAGTGAGTTCGATCCCCCCCCCCCGAATAAATAATCAAGGATTCCCCAACAACGTTTGGTAGCGTAGCAGTATGTTTTTCCTTCATTTTAACGTCAGTAAGTAAACGAGCACATGTGATAATTGCATTGTTATAAATTAGAAAACTAAAATTATGTATAAAAAAAGAAACGAGGAGCGTTTAAGCGCAAACAACGCCAAAAAAGAGAAGATAGTAAACAAAAATTACCCAAAATGGACAAATTCTTAGCCAGCCTTCTGCATGTACTTCTGGGCCCTAGTATCTCTGTTAATTAGTGATTAAATATAAAGTGGTCACTACAGTGCTGCTTGAGAAGCCTACTAAAAGAAATACGATATTTTTATTGCAGTTAAATATACCGCCGTTTTTTGACGGTGCAAATTTATATAGAAACGACTCTCTTCGAATTATTCAAGTGCAAAGCAAGTGAAACTCCAAGAAAATATGGTAAAGATAACCATTTTCAAGAAAAAAGACAATGGAAAGTTTAAAAATCAATTTGATGAATTAGCTTCTGAACACTGATTTCAAAACCGGAAAGAAATATTTAAAATTATTACTTTCAATAAGGTACCAGACACAATATTAGCTCAATTAAATGCACACTTTACTAGTATGAGTGCAATCTATCAAATATTCAATTTTCTATAAGCCTAATATTAATACTAAATATAGACAAAACAATTTTGTTACAAAAGTATGACGAATTCCAAAATAAGTATGATGTAATAGGCCCAAACATTTCCCTTCATTTTCTTAATATTTACACCACTTAGTTCTCCCTAAAATAACGCAGGCAGTGACCGTTCAACAATTGTGTACGGAAATAATGAGCAAATATGGAGTTCTAGAATGCGACCTGACAAAACTATTTACAAACACAGCAACGTTGTTATTCTATATAATTCTTGTCACTTCTGTAGGCCACGGTAGCCTAGTGGTCAAGGTGTCGGATCGTAACTGGCGTGTCATGAGGAGAGGGGTGCCAACTCAGGTATGGTCCTCGTCACCTGACCATGGTTCAAAATTACGCGGTCCGTCACCAAAAGCCCTCTTATAGCTGAACAGTGGGACGTTAATATTCAGTCACTCATTCATTTCTGTAGCCGCAAAAAAGATTATTTAAAAAATTAAAAATAGATAAAAATTATTTAAGAAACGGTGTAGGTCAAAATCGACTCTGTATTTATCGCTAATAGCAATTGTAATCAAAGTCGCATCAAACCTGGATTTAACCGAAGTTATTGAAACTTCTGAGAAAACTAAAGCTAGGAAAAGATTGTGACGGATCTGTACGCGACCTTCTCATTAATCCTCTTGGGGAAACTTTGGGACTAGCATTCGCGTTAATTCACAGCTATCCCTTTCAAGAAGAAACCCTGATACGGAGATTAGTTTGACTATATAAAGTCAAGGTTTTGTAATTGTAAGATAGAAGGAGCGGAGGAACTATTGTGGTGATACTAGGTGAGATTTAATTCATTTTCACAACTTGAGTTTAGAAGGGAGTTTGCCACTATACTAAATTAGTGGATTGAGAATTTATAATCTAAGATAGATTAGGTTAAATTAAACTGATTAAATGCGCTTGTTCACTTAGTGTTCATTGCCTTCGTTATATCACTCCTAGGGTCTCCTCTTATAGGTTAACTTGTGGTTGATTAGTGTGCTTGAATAGTAATAAAATAATAATTATTATGAAAGTTTCTGGTCATGCTTTGTTTCTTCCCACACCCTTAGGTAGGCAGGACGGTGAGGGAGCGACTTCAAATGGAAGTCGCGCACAAGATTGTAAACCAAATTGTTAAATTGTTGTTAATAGGTAAATCCCACCTTCTTATAATAAACCTTTTATCTTTTATCAACACTGTTTTATTTCCTAATGCCTATGTTATTATTTGTAATCTTGTTCGTTATTGTTTAATTTTTTATTATCTATTACGTTACTTCTCCTCTTCCGTTTCCAGCAGTTCCTTAACTCTTCACAGCTGTTCTGGAAGAGGTCTGTCGTGGTGTCAAATCGAACCTTTGCGATCACTTAAGCTCACACAAGAAAACTCATTTACAAGCATGTAGGTAGTATGTAGCTTTGCTTTCTTATGTTCTTTAGAGCACAATAAAAATCTGATGTTAAAATAGCTTTGTATATTTAAAATAATCATATATTTTTACTTTTTTACTTGCTAAAACCCAATCAAGATAGGGCCCTTATTATTATTTTTTTTTGCACCAGGGCCTTTGGATACCTAGCTACGCCACTGGGTTTAAGTATGGAAATATACAATGAATGAAGAGTTAATAAAACTAATGACATTAAAAGGGAAGTGTACCGATACTTGATATTTTTAAAGAATTTGATATTGCATTTAAAGAAATGAATATTGACCTTCAGAAAATAGTTTCTGTTACCACAGACCATGCACCTAGTATAGTAAGGAAAAACATTGAATTTATTCAGTATCTTAAGTAAAATATTTCACAATATCTGATTGAATTCATTGTAAAGCACACCAGCAAGTTTTATGTGCGAAGCATGGTTTAAAACATTTTCCAGTGTAATGTCAGTTGTAATAAAAATAATCAACTTTATAAACGCAAGAGCTCATTATACACGGCAATTAGCACAATTCTTAGAGGAAATTGAATGCCAATATTCAAAGAAATTTTACATACAACAATGTGCGATGGTTTAATTTCAATCAAGTCCTTAATCGCTTTGTAACGTTTTTAAAAAAAAATTTAAGCTTTTTTTAATTGAAAAAGACAATAGTTTCTATGAATTACCCAATATACATTGATTAATAAATTTAATGTTTTTATGCGACATCATTCAGCCTTTTAATGAACTGAATAAAAACTTCATGGGCATGGGCTAATTGTTTTGATGATGTTTGAAAACATTAAAATATATTTATGACGAAACTTTACATTTTTATTATGGATTTGGAAATGAAAATCACGAAATATTTTCCTCAATTACAAAAACATTTTCTAAACACAATAACTATGAAAACTCTGTTCCCATTAAAAAAAATGCAATTAAAAATATTTAATGATTATTCAGGAAATGAAACAAGCTTTGGAGGAGAGATTCAATCAATTTATAAGTTTGGAAAATACATTTCCTTTATTTTATATCCATACAAAACAGAATTTGAAATAAGGGAGTTAACCGAATTTATGTGGCTAGGTATCGAGGATTTACAAAGGGAATCAGTTGAATTTCGAAGCAGCTTAGTGTAGAAAACACAATTTGAAGACTTGATTTCTGAAGTAGAAGGAAAACTGTGTGAATATTGATCCCACAGTAAAAATTTAAAATGTTATATTAAACGTATGGGATTCCTTAGCAAATAATTTTATATCAATAAAAAAACTAGTTATAATGTGCTCTTTTAACAAAGTTTGGGTTCACATATTCGTGTGAAAAATTGTTTTCTTCAATGAACTTTGTATAATCTTCTAATAGAAATAGACTTGATAGGGAATTAATTAACTGCAAAATGCGTTAAACTAATGAATACGAAATATGAACCAAATATTGAAAAACTGTCTGAAATTAAACAGCAAAAGATATCTCCTCAAATACTTTATAATCAATTTTATTATACATAAATATATATGTATATAGTAATAAATAATATTTCATAATATATATTGTTTGTAATTTTCGTTACTCCTTGTTCATTCAAACACTTATTGCCATTTGCTCCAAGCACTAAAGAATTTTTAACCCCACTAAAGATTTTCAAATCGTCAAACCACGTCAAATTTTACCCGTTAGGTCAATTGAATTTTAAAGTTGTTTAGTTTTTTAAAAATATCCAGTTAAAAATTTTTAAGCTAACTCTGATGCAAATGGGCATTACTGACCCACGAGCTAGTACTAAAAAAAATATGAAAAAATTTGACCCACGCCTCAAAAAGGTTCGCCATCCCTGCTCTATAGTATAGGGTAACATTGTATTATATAGAACAGGGTTTTCTTGTATAGGGCCAATACAATTGGAACACATATGTTCTGACAATCTGTTCACCCATCCTTGAAGAATGATCTTGGTTCGTCATACAAGTGTAACGAGGAGTGTAGTGAAACGATTGTACAGTAAGCAGCTGGCCACAAACTGGAGATCCCCCTCAAAAAGAAATGGAAGTATGGGAAAGTAGCAGAGATAAACTACCTCGTAGTTATATCTAGTTTTGAATAAAAGTTGTAATGGAGTGGAAAGAATTGACTTGATCACCGATGGGGAGACTTCAAAGTGGGTGTCCCCGTTTAAAAAGGGACATTTATTGTTCTGTAGTACAACACCGGCTTATCCATTAAGCGCTTGGGGCCCAGATAAGCCTGATTTAACAGATTTTCTAGTTATAAAATTTCGATCCGCCAATGGCAAGGGCCTGCAGATCTTTTGTGCCAAGAGCCCGAAATGAGCTTAAATCGGCACTGCAGTAGTGTCATTTTCTATCATTTTGACAACTCTTACAACGCAATGAAAATGGAATAAAATTAAAGCATGTTTGGTTTAAATAAATAGAAGGACTGTTAATTTTAAACTAACGAAAAATTTTTAAAAGCAAGCATATATGGGTTATTTGTTTTTTTGCAGAAAAATGCACTTTTACAGGATTTGATGTAAACATTATTATGCAAAAAAAAAACAAAAAAACCCTAGAATATATTCTGAAAAGAAAGCAATACAGAAAATCAGTTATTTATAATATTTTAATTATTAATTCAAATATTAATTATTGATTTACCAATCCGCCTCTAAAAATGTTTGCTTGTTAATTTTTTTATATTCATAGAGTAAGGACAGTGGTACCTCGACATACGAGTGCCCCAACATACGAGTTTTTCGAGATACGAGCCGGCGAGCGAGTGATTTTTGGCTTTGAGTTACGAGCGAAATTCGAGATACGAGTTCGGTTTAGCAGGTCGGCCGGTAGTAGCACGCGGTCGTGCCCATCACGGTCAGTGAATCAGTTAGCAGCGTGCTTCCGCTGTGATAAGTTGTGTAGTTGTGTTCGCGTTTTGTGTTGCGTTTACATTTACATTTACAAATGTAGTTCATTTATTTTTATAACCATGTATCGGAAGAAAGTTTGTGAAAAGTCAAGTGCTAAGAAAAAGATGATGAGTATTGAATTAAAACGTGAAATTATAGAAAAACATGAGCAAGGTGTTCGAATTGTTGACTTGTCGAGGCAGTATGGGCGTAGTACGTCCATGATATGTACTGTGCTTAAACAGAAGGAGTCGATAAAGAGTGTAACGCCGGCTAAGGGCCTTACGATAATTTCCAAGCTGCGAACCTCCCTTCATGAAAATATGGAGAAACTGCTGATGGTGTGGGTGACAGAGAAGCAGCTCCAAGGAGATACCTTGACGCAGACCATCATTTGCGAGAAGGCAAGTGCGATCTACGGAGATTTGCTGAAGCAAACCCCGCAGACTTCCATCGACGAGGCATCGGAAGAGTCATTTAAAGCCAGCCGGGCTGGTTTGAGAATAAATTTTGTCATTTATAAATAATATTTGTCAATTATAAATACAATAAATATCAACAATAAATATTTGTCATTTATAAATACGTTTTTATTATTCAAAACCACGTAACAAAAATAACTGGGGTAACATTTTGTGGGTTGGAACGGATTAATGGTACATAGTTCAATTGTTTTGTATGGGGAAATTTGCTTCGAGATACGAGTAATTCAAGATACGAGCAAGGTTGAACGAATTAAACTCGTATGTCGAGGTACCCCTGTATATAGAGAGAAGGTTAAATAAATTTTTCCAATCATTTCTTTTATATTTTCATTAATTACGCTCATGACATTTTTATAAAGTTAGGATTCATTACAAACAATTTCAGACCGTTTAAAAAATGTTTATAAAAGAAACACATCTCAAATTTATGATTACAGGCATGTTATAACTATTTAAAATATCTGTTTATACTTGATGCAAATTATTTATTCGAAAGAAATAAAAATTTATAAAAAGACATGATTAATGTAATTTTTTGTGACGAAGGAATAAAGCAAATGTATATCTGCAGCTATTGATTTGGAATTATTCGTAGACAAATAATTAAATAACGAACGACCTGTTACTTATATTTTCTAACAAAAATTATTGTCAAACGATACTTAGACGTTCCTGTTCAGAATTATTTTTTTGATTCAATTATAGTCTTAATTATGATAATTATAGGTACGATTTACGCAAACATTTTTAAATTAAGGATTTTCAAAATTTTTTTTGGTTGCTTCCTATGTGAGTATACTGTGTAAAACAGATTTTGTGCTAAAAATTTCATAAAAAGCTAGCCATTTAATTATTTAATGAAAAAACTTGAAATTTGTGAAGTGATTTTAAAATGCTACTCTTCCTACAAAAATTTACGTAAACGCCTGAAATTTTTGATACATAACATAGATATAACTATTTAAAACATTTTCTGAAAATTTCAATTCAATATCTTAAAAATATTTTGTGTAGGGATCTACTTCCAGTTTTGTAAACACCATTTCCGGTATACAAATTATGCTATAACTTTGCCTCTAAGTATCGTAGAAACAAAAATAGAGTGTTTTTGGAATCTTAAATGTATGGGCTATAAAATAAAAGCATAAAAGAAATTTCAAAAATTTTCACCAAAACGGAGAATTTTGGGTAGTAAATAAAAATAATTCGTAATACCTTAATTCAAATAAAAATTAATTCGATAAACATCGACATTGGCAACTTTGAAATTAAATATAGAAGGGAAATGGTTGAAGTCACATTTTCAATAAAGCTATTCGGATATGTATTTTCCGTTTTAATTCAAATTGCAAATACAGAGAGAATATTTTCCTTGATGCCAATTCCATGGTTAGATAAAAGGAACAAATTGTCAGTAGAGACAAATGAAGCACAATTTTTTATTTGCTATTATAGTTATAAAATGACTTGATGTCCATTTCATAATTATATGAAAGAAGGTAATATATATAATTAAAGAAAAATTAACTTCGCAACGGAGAATATTAGGGCCCCAGCAAAGTCAGGCTCTGGGCCGCAAGCCGTATCTTAAAAAGGATTGCAAGACCATTGGGTCCCGCATACCCCCCCCCCCCCGCTATGTGGGGATGTACGTTACGCCACTGTTCGTAGTAGAATCGTAGACTTAGAGGACCTCTACCACAAACACATACATATTTTTACCAAGAAAAAAATAGGACATAGAACAAAATATGTGTAATGGATATTTTAGTTTTTTAAATGAAATTCCTTTTAATGCTTTCTATGAAATTAAATATATTATGTTTCCCCAAAGCTTTTTTTTAACCTATTCTGACTTGAATTAATTCTTCATTTTTATTTCTAATGGAATCGAGGAAACAGTATAAAAGTCGTGAAGATTTTTAAAACAGATGTTTGATCTCTATTTTTGTGTTTGCGTATCTCATTATTCGAAAAACATTTCTTTATAATCTTTATATATATAAATCTCGCGTCACAATGTTTGTCCTCAATGGACTCCTGAACCACTTAACCGATTATAATAAAATTTGCACACCATGTGCAGTTCGATCCAACTTGAGAGATAGGATGGTTTTCATTTCAATTTATCACGCCATAATTTTTTTATAGCCGGAAATGTGAAGAATCCTGAAAAAACGTTGCCAGATTCCCGTAAGGGATGCTCATTCGGTTCTCTCGACGTTATTTCTGAATTTCGTCAAGGTCATTCACGTTGCGTTAGCTTTGTGTTTGGAAGATGGGAAAAGTTGAGGTAGTTTTGAGTCTCGCTGCGTAGAAAAAGGGGAATTCCCTCATATAACCCATCACAACCGATGGTTTTTTTTTATTCTTAAAGATTTATTTATTGAAGAACAGTAGAATATAAGAAAAAAAATATCATAAAAATTATAAGGAAATATTTTTAAATATATTTTTATCACATAGTATTATTTTCTTTTTGAATTTCATACTGTGAAATGAATCAATATCGTTGCGTTTAAATAAAAATTATTTTTAAAACTTTTAATATCAGTGATTTAAAAAATAAAAAGCCAAAAACTTTTTTGAACAAACTTTAATAAAACACTCAAAATACTTAATAATTAATAATTTTTCCCGTGTGTCGAACATTTCAAAAAATCCTCACAAGACCCCCAAGGGGTGTTGGGGGGCGGGGGTTTAAGGGGCGTTATAAATTTTTATTTTTAAGTTATTAGACGTACAGTCTTGAAACTTAGTAAGCAGATTCTTCTCATAGGGTAGATATACGCTAAAAATGGGTTTCGTGAAAATTGCCCCCAAGTGGCGTTCCGGGACTTAAGGGGCGTTATAGATAATTATTTCCATTTTTAAACTATTAGACGCACAGTCTTTATAGAGTAGAGATCAGCTATAAGAAGGTTTTGTGAAAACAGATCTCTAAGTGGCGTTGCAGGGGAATAAATGGCGTAAGAGATAAATATTTTCGTTTTTAAACTATTTGACCTACCTGCTTGAAAATTGGTAGGAATGTTTCTTTCATGGAGTAAATATCCGCTACAAAACGGGTTTGGAGAAAATTGACCCCCAAGGGGTGTTGCGGGGGGTCAAGGGCAGATATAAATAATTATTTCTTCTTTTAAACTATTAGACTCATAGTCTTGAAATTTGGTTAGCAGATTCCTCTCATAGGATAGAAATACACTGCAAAATTTGTTTTGTGAAAATCGACCCCTAGGTGGTGTTGCGAGGGTTCAAGGGGCGTTATTGATAATTTTTTTGCATTTTTTAATAATTGGACGCACAGTCTTCAAATTTTGCTAAGCAGATTCCTTTCATAGAGTGCAATTCCCCTACAAAATGGGTTTTGTGAAAACAGACCCAGAATTGGCGTTGCGGGGGCTCAAGTGGTGTTATAGACAATTATCCCCATTTTTAAACTGTTCGACGTACAGTCTTGAAATTTGATAAGCAGATTCCTTTCGTAAAGTAGAGAACCGCTACAAAATGGGTTTCGCGAATATCAACTACTAAGTTTAATTTCGGGAGATTAAGAGGCGTAATCGATAAATATTTCCATTTTTAAACTACTTGATCATCCTGCTTGAAAATTGGTAGGTATGTTCCTTTCATGAAATGGAGTTCCTCTAACAAAGAGTAACGGGGTCAAGAGGAGTTACAGAAAAAAATTCCTGTTTTTAATTGTTAGACCCATATACTTGAAATTTGTTAAGCATGTTTCTTTTGTTGAATAGGGATCCACTAAGAATAAATTTTAATCAAATCAAGTTCTGGGGGTTGCAGGGGGTTACTGGGACGTATTGACAAAAAAATTACTTTTTTCGAGCTACAAGGACTATAATAATGAAATTTGGTTTGCGTTTTTCTTTTGTTGAATTGAAATCCGCTAAGAGCGGTAATTTTGGAAAACGGCTCTCAACGGGATTACGGGATATTGATAGTAAAACTTTTGCTTTTTTCTGTTAGATTTAGACTTGAAATTTGGCTTGCATGTTCAATTTACGGAGTAGAGATCCACCGAAAATTGGTTTTGTGGGAATCCATTTGGTTTTTGAGTTACGAAAGAGCAAACATCATTCTATGCTTCAATTTTAGAGATTTTTGGAAAATACAAATTAGATGAGTTCTGCCCTTTTTTTTTATCAACAGGTGACAGTTACTGGTATAAGAATATTTTTCAATTCAATCGAATTCTTAATGCTAGGACTTAGATATCAATAATTTATACATATATATAAGCAGTAAAAATTTATAAAACATCATGAAATACCCAGCGAAGCGGGCGGGTAACAGCTAGTATATATATATATATATATATATATATATATATATAGGTTTTGATTAACAAAAGTTTCCTCAAAACTGGTGTTATTTTCACTCATGACGTGATGGAAATCAGTTCTACGAACTGAGGCGGGGATGATGACGTTTAACAATAGTTGAAAATTCTTGCGATTCGTTTGTATTTCGAGGCAGTAGCGTATACATACCTCTCTAACGAGGGGGGGGGGAATGTAACGAGGGGTACATTCTAAAAAACACGAAAACGAAAGCGTCGAGTGGTATCTCTATGGTAAAAATTTGAAATCTGTTAGTCTATGGGGAGAGATTAAACCCCCTCACAACTCCCCCCCCCTCTTATGTATACCACTGGTTCTGGATGATCTAATCCAGTGGTTCCTAAAAGTGGCCACTATGAACCCCTAGAGGTCCCCGATACTATTCAGGGGGTCCGTGGATAATTAAAATTGATTTGGGGGTCCCTGAACAACGTCATGGAGTTCATGCAAGGTTTAATTTAAAATAAGAAACAATTTTGATCCATTTTTATTTTTATGGAAATTTAAATAAATAACAATAATTCACTTGGATGTTCCCAACTGTGTGTCGAACCCTTTTGCCCGGGAACTAACTCAGATCCCAAGCGCAGATGATTATGGTGGTAGGCAGGGCCGATCCTAGGGTGTCGGCCGCCCACGGGCGTAGACCTAATGTGCCGCCCCTCTAGAGAATTTTTCATATTTTGACTAATACTTACAGTTAATACTTACATATTTAATTACTTATTATGATACTTACTTATTATAATACTTATTATATATTTACTTACTTATTATAATACTTATATATTTATTTACTTAGTATGATACTTACATATTTTACTTATTGCAATACTTTTATATTTTTACTTATTCCAATACTTATATGTTTTAATTACTTATTACAATACTTATATATTTAATTATTTATTTAATACTTATATATTGAGGTTATAAACTCATCTACATATAAGAGTAAAAAGTAAAACATTAATATAAAGATACAAATAAATTTGAAGTGCAAAACTTTAATTTTTGTTCAGCTAATAGCTTATGTGATCGCATTTAAACACTTTAACTAAGGTTGGTGGAAGGGGAAGAGGGGTGGGAAGCCCCTGACTTATTATGTTCTCTCCTGAACTTATTATGTTAACTTATTATGTAACTTATTATGTTACACCCTGACTCCCAGGGTGTTCTTCAAAATTGGGGTGCAACCGAGCCAAATCGTACTGTCACCTGCATGGTGCTCAAAGCTATGGATAACGACAAACGTATAATATTGCCCGATACCATGATGAATTTCATGGGCCTCGATCTGACTACGTAAGACAGATGGCATTAACAACAACAAAATAATAAACAAGCAAACTAGTACGTTTGAAATAAAAATAAACATTTTATAATTAGAAAAGCAAATTAACAGTATTTACTCAGAAAATATAATCTAATAAAAAAAAGAACTAAAGCATAAATCTAATGAAACGAAAAGTATATAAAAAAATCTTCGACAAAGACTACTTAATAAATAATTGTAATATAACTTTTCTGGCTTTCTGAGAAGCAAATTTGTCAATAATTTTGATAAAATCAATTTTTGAGAAATTTCGGATTTAATATAGAATGTGTCCATACCTGATAGCCTTTCTTGTGTAATATTCCTAAAAACTCATAGAAAAATTTCTAGAATATCTACCTTACCATCAGTAGTGATCACACATCTAATAACAAACTTTATTTGCTCTGTGTGACTAATATCTGGTGTAAAGTTGTACTGGATCTATCCGCAAATCTTCAACTAATCCTCTTGGGTAAAATTATTCTTTTCAACTGTGAGTTCAATTGAAAACCTTTCTCAGTGAAGAAGACGAGATTTAGGCAAATGTGTGTAAGTTCTTCTATTTAAACGTTGGCATTGGAGTAGACGATGATGGTTGATAGTTGATGGTTGAAAGCTGAGATTGAATTGTGAATAGGATTACGACGGAGGTCGTAAAGTTTAGCAAGTTATCAAAAGAGAGAATTCAAACGTAGGAGTCAAGAGCGTTCCAGTATTCAAATAAGTACTTTTATTTATATCAGGGGTCGGCAACCTATGGCACGCGAAGCAATTCTCAGTGGCACGCCACCACTCTCTACAAAATTATAAGATAAGGCTAAATCGCTCTGTCTCTCCTTTTAACGCCCTGCACATTTTTATATGGAAGTTTTATTTCTTACTTTCAGTTCTCTGCCATAAAACGATTCTGCTGAATCAGCTTGCATGTAGTTTATGTGCTTTATGTAAAAGTAAACATCTTTTGTGTGTTTAAATGTCACTCATATTAGTGTTAAATATTCAACGCAAATCAAAACTATTGTGTAATACTTTACTATGAAGTATCATTTATTACTGCACAGTGAATAAAAAAGAAAGTAGTATTTCGCCCTTTACCCACCAAAAGCTTGGGCATCGACGAAACAAAAAACAAATGTCTTAGTTATAAATCAAAATTCTGCTTAACAAACGCTTTTCAGCGGAAATATGGTAAGCAAAAATTGTTATTCTATAAAAATTTTAATTTGGATTGAAAATCAATTCGATGAAAAAAACCGCTCATGGGATAATTAGGCACGGGGAGGGAATCTAATTTAATAACAAATGCCCTTTTAAGGGGTCTGAGGGGTGTTAAAAAATTTTTTTTTCGAATTTTCGAAAAAAATATATCTTGTTCTTCATTTTTTCTGAACATTTTGATACTAACCACGTGACAATACTCTAAAAACTTCGAAAGTTATTCAAAAAATTGCAAACAGCAATTTAGTCATAACAACTTTTAAATGGACACATGCCACGCCCATTTATTTTTAAATTCATGCATACCATTTATTTTTTTGTTTTTAATAAGCCTCATGAAATATTTTAAGCGCTTGAGTTGATCAGAAGGAAGCCTGCAACTCAACACATTCATTCTGCTGTGTTTTGATTCTCTTGTGTTTACTTTAGTACACGTTTTTTTAAAACGCTTATCTAAAGCGAAGATTTTTGTTGTTTTATTTTGAAAAAATCGTTGGGCAATGTGCCCCAGGAAAAGATTTAGAGGAAATAAATATTTAAAGGTAAGTGACTCACATGTTACAGATATGAAACATACGAAGAAGTGTGTAGAAATGAAAAGTACAAGTAAGTGTGCCGAAATGAAAAATGCTTCTAGTAAAAAACTTTCAGGAATTCTGACTTCATTAAAGTCAAATCTTGTTAAGGTAAGTG
>BMAO01021351.1:0-29366 GCA_019973975.1 Trichonephila clavata
CCTCAGGCCGATAGCACTTGTGTGTGTGCGCACGATCTGAGTGATTTCTTTAACTATGTCATAAAAACTCCCTTTTTCGAAATTTGTTTTTGCGTTGGTGTGGTGTGGTAATTCTTAAAGATGGGTGAATGCTCAGTGTCGTCCTCGTCTCACTTAAACATGGTTGAAAATTTCGAGGTCCGTCACCAAAAACCCTTGAATAGGCAAACAGTGCGAATTTAAAAATCACCCACTCACTTCCAATTCTTTTCGTTTTACCGAGTGAATAACTTCATCCCCATGGAAATTTCGTGTTCCCTCAGGCCGATAGCACTTGTGTGTGTGTGTGTGTGTATGCGCGCGATGTGAGTGATTTCTTTAACTATGTCATAAAAACTCCCTTTTTCGAAATTGTTCTTGCGTTGGTGTGGTGTGGTAATTCTTAAAGATGGGTGAATGCTCAGTGTCGTCCTCGTCACTTGAGCATGGTTGAAAATTTCGAGTCCGTCACCAAAAACCTTGAATAGGCAAACATGCGAATTTAAAAATCACCCACCACTTCAATTCTTTCCTTGCCTGAGTGAATAATTTCATCCCCATGGAAATTCGTGTTTTTCCTCAGGCCGATAGCACTTGTGTGTGTGTGTGTATGCGCGCGATGTGAGTGATTTCTTTAACTATGTCATAAAAACTCCCTTTTCCGAAATTTGTTCTTGCGTTGGTGTGGTGTGGTAATTATTAAAGATGGGTGAAAGCTCAGGTGTCGTCCTCGTCACTTGAGAATGGTTAAAAATTCGAGGTCCGTCACCAAAAATTCTCGAATAGGCAAACAGGGTGAATTTTAAAATCACCCACTCACTTCAACGATATTGATTCATATGAGAAAAACTCATAAAATATGCAAAACATCATTGTTTTGTAAAAAAAAAAAAGTTGTTTTTTTCCTATAAAATTCTTTTTTTGGCATTTTATTTTTTAATCATTGATCTAAATGATCAATGACTTTTTTAAAAATAATTTCATTTAAATGCATCGATATTTATTCATTTAGAAGAAATCATAAAATAGCAAAGTATATTATTTGGAAAAAAAATCCGCATCGTAACAAATAAATGATGTTTGGTATTTAATTTATTCAATCACTGATATTAAAAGAGCAAAGTATGAATCTTTTTAGTTCAGATGGTTACTTATCATAGTTATAAGAAATCCTTATACGTAACGATTGAAAAATTTCGATAATGATTTACAGAAAACAATTCTTTTTTACTTAAAAAAATGTATATTTAAAGCAACAAAGAAAACGTTCTGATATAATATATTACGAAAAACCAAGCATATTCATTATTTTAACAATAATTATTTTCTTAGAGCTAAAAATAATACAAAGGGTTTGTGTGTATGTGTGGTATTTTCATTTGCCAATGAATCCTTATATACTGGTAGCTAAAGTATAGTCCAGAAAACTATAATCTATCGTTTTATCCAGAAAAAAACAGATTATACAGTGTTGTCATTACATAATTAATCTAGTAATGAATAACGGAAAAAATATTGCAACAGCAAGTTTGACCTTGGCCGCTGAGCGTTAAACAGAGGGGAAAAAAATAATAATAATGATTCTCGCGCATGCGCAAAGCCTTTAGAATGTCTTTAAATTAGGAACAAAATTTAATACAAGTATGAAAAGATCGACCGGCGGGTTTCTGCGAGGCGTACACCCTCCTTCGTTTTGACCACGCACGGTAGTGCTGCAGTTATAGTCTTGAGTGTAGCGGGAGCTCTGCGCACTCTGCCACAAGCGCAGTTAACCAATGTTTGGTGTAAAATCGCGTATTTTAAATTATTTTAAAAATCATTACCTTCATTTTAAGAGCATAATTTTTACGTTAATGCTCTCAAACATCACCAGCTATTTGCAAAAATAACGTACTTTGAAATAAAAAATGTAGAAATTACTACTTTTTAATTTATTTCTCAGAAAACATAAGTTTACGAATCCCTAATTTGAAGCAATTTTTCAATCTTCGTATATGTTACGGATAATATTACTGTACACACGGAAAAAAGGTTTCGTGAGATTATCTTCATAAATGACGAAGTTATTCAATGTGAAGTAAAAATTAAGACTACTTTTTAAAATTCTTTAAAAAAAAAGTTTTGAAATTTTATTTTTTAAATAAATGGATCTAAAAGAGAAAGCTTGAAGTTAATTAGTGTAGAATATCGATTTAATAACACGAAAAGTAATTAATACCCAACGATTTAGAAATAATTTTCATAAAAACGCATCTGTTTTAACATTATTTTAAAAAATTCGAAAAAAATAGAAAATATCGTTATTTTACAAAAAAAATTATACCGTGTCGTGGCGAAATAAATGATTTTCCGATTCTGTAATTATTTTTTGTCTAATTCGACACCGAAAATCGATGACAATTTTAATATGGTGGAAAACGTAAGATTACCGCTCGGCCGAACGGAAGGGAAGTTCTGCCAAGTAAGCAACGCAGGAGTAAAACAATTAGGCGTTTAAGGTTTTTTAATTAATATCTTTTTAACTAATTACAATATCGGAATATAAATAGGCAATACGGCTTCCCCGGAAAATTCCCGATCTTTTGGTACCTTCCGCGACTTTCTGCGTGGTGCTGTTCGTGAGAAGATAGACGCACATAGATAGATAGATAGATAGATAGATAGATAGATAGATAGATAGATAGATAGATACATACATACATACGTTGTTTACCTTCGAATTTTAATAGTGTAGATAGATGGAAAAAAATAATTGCTCTGTTCATATTGTTAAAATTAAATTGATAGTTTTTTTTTCTTTACAGTATACTAAAATTTTGTATACTGTAAAAGGAACATGTAAACTTGAGCTAGACCTTATTAGCATTGTAATTACAATCGTAAACGCGAAATATGTGACGCATATCAGTAATTCACAAGATTTATAATGTAAATGATATGTGTAATGCATGTAGTACTTGGTTATAGTAATACATGATGCGTAATACATGAAGCAAATATTACATAGGCTAATATATTTTTAGCTATTATGAGATATGAATTCGTATTTACATATTTTGAATTCAGATTGTGCAATTATAGATTCTTTGAAACAGTACTTTCTTTGATTAAAGTGTTTTTAGATTTTCTTTCTTCACAATATAAGAAATGTACTCATCAGTAAATCAGTTATCAACAGATCTTGTAATTTTCAACAACAGACCAAAAGATTAAAACTCGAGAGTTTAGATATCTGTCTTCTGAATATTAATTCAAGCTGTAAAGGATATTGATACCTCGATGGATTACCCTTATAGCAGCAAGACTACATTATTCTGGATTTCACGTTTTCTGCTATGAAGATTCAAACTTGTGTTTTATCAACCATGATAAACTTGTGCTTACCATTAGCTGACTAAGAAACGCTTTCTTGGTATAGTAATAAATATTTACATACTTTTTTTTTGCTCATAAAAATCAATAAACGAATGGAGCATATGAACAGTTTCAATTAAAAGCAGTAAAAAGAAGAATGATCGTTTTTAATTTCATTATCGTATTTGCATTAAAAAAATACGGTTTGAAATAATGTGCAACATGAGATGCTTATAATTATGTGATAAATGTATAAAATGACTTTATAAAATTATTTAAAAGTTTCTATCTCTTATTCCTAAGCATTCTTCTAGGTATTCACCTTAGTCATAACTTTTTCTTTATATAGTATATGCTCGTGACTAAAGGCTCTGATGTATTTCTTAGAGATGGTGCTGTTACATGGTGATTTTTTAAATTTGCCCTTCTTTCTATTGCCCTAGAATGAAAATCCATATCCTTAAGTAATATACTTCGAATTTGAACAAATTTTTAATTATCAAGTCTTTTTGTTAATTGACCCATCTTTTACAAATAACAGGTCTTTAACTATACATAAATTGATTACTTTAACAATGTTTTTTCCATATTTTTTCTTTCTTTTCTGTACTATTATTAACGATTCACTGGAATACCAAAAACAGCTGGATAAACAGATTCGTATTATCCGTTTTGAAATGCCCCAGGGACCACGTTTTCGCATTCTAAGGCTTTTAAGGCAAGCCCCTGTCGCGGTGTCTCTAAAATACGGTCAACCGGCGTTATCCGGCATAGTTATCGGAACTCCTAAAATTCAATTTCAGATTCTCATTTCACACCCGGAAATGCACGTGGAACTAACTGACTTTTGATGTTCCAGCGCGTGCAAGTTCAGTCACTAGAGAGAATTAAAATCCGGACGCGGGACTCGAATGATATGTTTTTTCTCCTAATTCAGACAATACCCGGCAAGGTTAGTGGAGCTTCTGAAATATGATTTCAAATGATCATTTCCCGCCCCTAGATAGAACTGGAGATTATTTTTGTGCCCTGAGCCGGCAAGTTCAGTCCCTGGAAGGGGCATTAGGGTCGTAACGACATTATCTGGCAAAGTTACAGGAATTTCTAAAATTCGATTTCAGAATCTCGTTCACCATCCTCAATTATACCAGAAACGCACTTTTCCCTCACTAAGACTTTAAGGGTAAGCTTCTGCCACAGTTTGTGTAATAGACGGTCGTCCTGAATTATCCGGTAAAGTTACAGTATTCCTCAGATTGGATACCAGATTCGAATTATCCATTTTGAAATACGCCAGGGACCAAGTTTTCACGATCCAAGGCTTTTAAAGTAAGCCCCTGTCGTGGTGTGTCTAAAATGCGGTTGACTGGCATTATCCGGCAAAGTTACGTTTATTTTTGGAAACTGATTCAAAAATCGGATTCCACACCAAAAATACGCCAGGCACTTAGTTTTCGTGCATATCTGCTTTCACATTGGCACTGTTACATTTTTAAAATTTCCAGTTTTCCGAATTCATTATTTTTATGACAATAAAAAAATTATGGCTTCATTAATTGAAATAAAATCTATCCTATGTTTTAAGTTGGACGAAATGACACACAGGATGCAAAAGTATATCATGATCGGCTGAGTAATTTCGGAGTCCATCGCGGGCAAACACTATTACACGTAATTTTTATATATAAAGACTAGCTGTTACCCGCCCGCTTCGCTGGGTATTTCATGATGTTTTATAAATTTGTACTGCTTATATATATGTATAAATTATTGATATCTAAGTCCTAGCATTAAGAATTCGATTGTATTGAAAAATATACTTATACCTTTAACTGTCGCAAAAAAAAGAGCAGACTCATCTAATTTGTATTTTCTAAAAATCTCTAAAATTGAAGTATAGAATGATATTTGCTCTTTCGTAACCCAAAAACCAAGTGGATTCCCGCAAAACCAATTTTCGGTGGATCTCTACTCCGTAAATTGAACATGCAAGCCAAATTTCAAGTCTAAATCTAACAGAAAAAAGAAGTTTTACTATCAATATCCCGTAATCCGTGAGAGCCGTTTTCCAATATAACCGCTCTTAGAGGATTTCAATTCAACAAAAGAAAAATGCAAACCAAATTTCATTATTATAGTCCTTGTAGCTCGAAAAAGTAATTTTTTTTGTCAATACGTCCCAGTAACCCCTGCACCCCCTTAAGAACTTGATTTGCTTAAAATACATTCTTAGTGGATCTCTATTCAACAAAAGAAACATGCTTAACAAATTTCAAGTATATGGGTCTAACAATTAAAAACATTAATTTTTTTCTGTAACTCCTCTTGACCCTCGCAAACATCCTTAGGGTCAATTTTCGTTTTACTCTTTGTTAGAGGAACTCTATTCCATGAAAGGAACATGCCTACCAATTTTCAAGCAGGATGATCAATAGTTTAAAAATGGAAATATTTATCGATTACGCCTCTAAACTCCGAAATTAACACTTGGTAGTTGATATTCGCAAAACCCATTTTGTAGCGGTTCTCTACTTTACGAAAGGAATCTGCTTATCAATTTCAAGACTGTACGTCTAACAGTTTAAAAATGGGGATAATTGTCTATAACGCCACTTGAGCCCCGCAACGCCACTTCTGGGTCTGTTTTCACAAAACCCATTTTGTAGGGGAATTGCACTCTATGAAAGAATCTGCTTAGCAAAATTTGAAGACTGTGCGTCCAATTAATTAAAAATGCAAAAAAATTATCAATAACGACCTTGAACCCCGCAACGCCACCTAGGGGTCGATTATCACAAAACATATTTGTAGTGTATTTCTATCCTATGAGAGGAATCTGCTTACCAAATTTCAAGACTGTGAGTCTAATGGTTTAAAAATAGAAATAATTATTTATATCTGCCCTTAACCCCTGCAACACCCCTTGGGGGTCAATTTTCTCCAAACCCGTTTTGTAGCGGATATTTACTCCATGAAAGAACATTTCTACCAATTTTCAAGCAGCTAGGTCAAGTAGTTTAAAAATGAAAATATTTATCTATTACGCACTTATACCCCGCAACGCCACTTAGAAATCTGTTTTCACAAAACCTTCTTATAGCTGACTCTATTAAATAAAACTATTTATCAAATAAAGACTGTGCGTCTAATAGTTTAAAAATGGAAATAATTATCTGTAACGTCCCTTAAGTCCGCAACGCCACTTGGGGCAATTTTCGCGAACCCATTTTGTAGCGTATCTCTACCCTATGAGAGGAATCTGCTTACTAAGTTTCAAGACTGTACGTCTAATAACTTAAAAATCGGAATTTATAACGCCCTTAAACCCCCCGCCCCGCAACACCCTTGTGGGTAATTTCCTCCAACCTGTTTGTAGCGGATATTTACTCCATGAAAGAAACATTCTACCAATTTTCAAGCAGTAGGTCAAGTAGTTTAAAACGAAAATATTTATCTCTTACGCCACTTATTCCCTGCAACGCCACTTAGAGGTCTGTTTTCACAAACTTCTTATAGCTGATCTCTACTCTATGAAAGAATCTCTTTATCAATATAAAGATGTGCGTCTAATAGTTTAAAATGGAATAATTATCTATAACGCCTTTAAGTCCGCAACGCCACTTCGGGGGCAATTTCCACGAAACCCATTTGTAGCATATCTCTACCCTATGAGAGGAATCTGCTACTAAGTTTCAAGACTGTACGTCAATAGTTAAAAATCGGAATTTATAACGCCCCTTAAATCCCCCCCCGCAACACCCTTGGGGTCAATTTTTAAAACCCATTTTGTAGCGGATATTTACTCCATGAAAGAAACTTACCTACCAATTTTCAAGCAGGTAGGTGAAGTAGTTTAAAACGGATATATTATCTATTACGCCCTTAATTCCCCGCAACGCCACTTAGAAGTCTGTTTTCACAAAAACCGTTTTGTAACTGATCATTATTCTACGAACGGAATCTATTTATCAAATTTAAAGACAGTGCGTCAAATAGTTTAAAAATGGAAATAATTATCTATAACGCCTCCTAAGCCCCTGCAACGCCACTTGGGGGTCGATTTTCACCAAACTCATTTTGTAGCGGATCTCTACTCTCTGAAAGGAATCTGCTTACCCAATTTCAAGATTGTACATCAAGTAGTTTAAACATGGAAGCAATTATTTATAACGCCCCTTAACCCCCTTAACGCCCCTTGCGTTTCGAATTTCGGAAAATCCGTTCTTAGCTGACGTCTACTCTATGAAAGGAACATGTCTACCAAATTTCAAGTCTGTAGGTTGAATAGTTCCGGAGATATCGTGATTAGTCAGTCAGTCAGTCAGTCAGTCAGTCAGTCAGTCAGTCAGTCAATCAGTCAGTCAGTCAGTGAGTGAGTCGCTTTTCTCCTTTATATATATAGATTTACAAAAACACAAGAAATGATGAAATGCTTTTTTAAAAATTTCATTAGGTAATAATTTTATTTGTTTTTTTATATGATGAATTAATTTGTTTGTTTCATTAAAATGTTATATTATAATATTAATATTATAAATATTAAAGCAATTTTTAATTATATTTTCAATTTTATTATGTAATTTCAATTATGCTAATATGTAAGTATTTTTAATAAATAGCTCAATCCTAATCCTGGGATTTGGATAATGTAATCCCGAAATCCCGGGATTGAAAATATGACACGGTATTGCAAACCCTAGTCGCTTCATTGCGCGTATCCAGGAATGATTTAAAAGCCCCAAGGCTAAAGACAGGTTTGTTGCATATTTTGTTAAGTCCAAGATATTGATTTGGAGAAACTATCTGGGAAATTCAAGAATATGTTTCTTGATGTATTAAATTAAATGTTCAATCAGGCTCAGTATAATATTCTGAAAGCTTTCTAGTTAATGGTTTTTAAAATTATGAGCTTAGAAACGATTTTTTTTACATTACTCATATAAAAGAAAGAGATTAAATCAAATCCAATAAATAAATTTTTATTAAATATAGAAAATCATATTTGCTTACTTTTCTAATACTATAATCATGTATATTTCGAAAATGCACTTTGAAATCTGAGTAAAAGTTTTGTCACGCAATGGGATACACAATTAGTAATTTTACAAGCACCAAGTTCTATAATTTTTTTAAAAAAATTGTACATTGCCAATAAATGATTTCTTATTCGTACTTGATACCAATGGTACTTATACTCTGATTGTGAATTTATTAAGCCTATTAGCTCTCTCTTTGATTTAGAACCTGATGTTAATAAAAATCAAATCAAAATCGATATAATTTACAAAAAATCTCTTCAGTAAAAAGTACAGATGCACATTTTTTAAAAAAGAATAACGGTTTTATTTCTTTTTTGCAACACCAATATAATAAATTCTTCAGAAAATGACTTTTAAAATCTGACTATAAATGTTTTTGACACGCAATGGGGAAAATTTTGTAGTTTCACAAACTCTCAAGTCTATAAAAGAATTGGAGACATTGCCTTTAAATTGATTTTTTAGTAATAAATGATTGGCTTACCATAATACTATCAGATATATATGATTGGCTTACCATAATTCTAACAGATATGTAAGTCAGAAAATATTCTGTAAAGACGTGGTTTATCTGTTGTTTTAAAACTTTCAATAAGTAACTGACTGTACTCTGTATCGAATTTCATTTAGATGATTATAAAAATTAAAGGATTTTTAAGCCACCAGATAAAAAAAGAGCTTTCCAAATGCTGCATAATTTAATTAAAAGACATTTGACATTCGTTTCAAACAGGCAGACAGAGCTACAATTTCTTCATAGCAGTGAATGTAAAAACGAATTCAATAAAGAAAATGTGAATCGTTCAATCATTATGACAGCAATATCATGGATATTTGCATCGACTGGATTAGTCACAACGCATAAGAAATTATGGATTTACACGTCGATACTCAGTTTTCATGTAACTAGGTCTTTTCCTTTATTGAAAAGTGCATTGTGTGTAATTAATAATGAAAAAACATATGAATTTGAGAAAATTAACCTTACTACCAGCATGCTAACTGTAATCCTTTGGTGGAATTTGTTTTACAAAATGAATCAAATATTAAAACTGGTGCATTACTTATTGAGCATATCAAGCCTTAAGAAACAAAAAATAATTTCTTTTTTCTGTATCATTAGTTTGTTATTATATCCTTTGTGGTTTTTTATTTTTTCTAAGATATATACTCGCAAATTTTATTCTGAAAGCTCCTGCCAAAATTTCGAAATACCTTTTGATTTCAAATTCATTTCAGTAGCTGTTTTTGCTATGGATATTGTAGAGATGCATACAATGTTTGCCGTATACTTCAGTGTGCTCTATATTTATTGCTTAATATGTTTCCTAATTTTGGATTCATTTGAAAAACTCAGAAAAGACATTTCGCTTATATATCTTTTTGTAGAAATGAAAAAACATCAACAGATGCTTTACGTTATTAAGAAGCTAGAATGTGTGTGTGTGTGTGTGTGTACAATGTCCTTCCCAATATTTATTGCTTTCTGTAGAATAACTTTGCAGGCTTTTTCTATGGTTTTACTATGGAAAAGGGGCTCAAATGACATCTTTAGAAGTTTGCATGTTTCTATAACTGTTATAGAGATGATATTTTTGTTTGTTGTCATCGCATTTCTTGCAGATTTGGTTCAACGACGCTTCCTCATGAATATTAATGTTTTGCTTTGTGATGAGAGTAGATTCAAGCTATTAGAAGTGGATAACGTACTTTACAATCAAATGTTACAAGATAACAAATTAACCGCTTGGGAGATGTGTGTGATAAATCGCAGACTCGTACTTACTTTCATGGCATCTTTGGCAACATATAGTATTTTAATAACGGATCAAATAAATGCATAATGAAATGAGAATACTCTAACTCCAACGTAATGGACTAAATTCATGACGGTCACATGATAATATAAACACGTGTTCTACATTGAATTCAAAACGGACAATAAACTAGCTCGTACTTTTTATTCTATTTGTAAAACTTAGGTAAAATTTCAAATTGCATAGTTGGGTAAAGATGCTCAAGAGTTATAAAAAGAAATTTCTGCAAAAAGATTTTAAAATTAAAGAAAAAAAAGTCTTGTTTTATACATGTACTTTTAAATAAAGTGACAAATATTAATTTTTTAAAAAAAAGTTTCTGTAAAAAGCGTAATTTGGCAACAACGAAGTGCATGAACTGTGTGTGTGATTTGCTGAAAATAGGTAATTGCATTTATTGTGACTATGACGTCACATGTGTTTTTGAACTTGATTGGCTAAAAACACGTGGTTTAAAATTATCATGTGATTATGATGTCACATGAATTTAGTCCATTCCTCTCCTTTGCAAAGTTATTACTGAAATAATTTTTTTATCCAAATTTGAAAAAAGACTTGCATGGAAACATTGAAAGTAATTTAACATGTGTGTTTGGCTAAAAGACAACTACCACATCTGTGGAAGCTTTTCCATGAAATATTTAAAAAAACGTTAAACAGTTCTAATTATTACAATAAATAACAAATTTTGAAATGCATTTTGTTTTTTTCTCTGTATCTCATATTTAGTAGAAGTTCAAAGGGAACAAATAAAAACGTGTCATTTCATTTGCAATAAATTTACAGTAAAAAACTTGAGATACCTGATGAACATAGAGTAATTATGGAAATATAGGATGTAAAGTAGGTAATGCGCGTAGTAAGTATTAGTAGTAGTAAGCGTAGAATATAAAATATATGACAAATGTGAAGTACTATAAATTCAGTCATTTTAAATACGGTTTTACATATTTCGGCTTCAGGCAGGGCAAATGTGAGTGCTTACCAAAAATAATTTGTATAATTAAAGCTTCTTTTGATTTTCTTTTTGTATCTTAACATTTCAATCAGTTAACACACAAATTTATTATCAAATGACCTTTTTTATTTTGCATCACGCGCCAAGAATAAAACTTGAGAGTTGACATGTTTCTCTCTCCAAATTATATAAACAATCTGTACAGAATATTGATGCCTCGAAGGATTCCACTCTCAGCATCCTCCATTATTCGACACGATAAGCTTTTGTACTGCCGAGATTTAACCTATGACTTATTGACTTTTTGAAACTTGTAAGTACTACACTGCTGGCCACCGTAAATGCAACACCAAGAAAGACAAGAGATAGCACAACAAAATTTATTTGTAGATAACATGTTGACCAAGTATCAAATCATTAAATTTATAGACTTCTGTGAAGTGTGGTTTCTGCCAGAATCAGTAGCCAGAGTAGCCGCCATTGTTGGAGATCACCCCTGCCCCACGCCTCGGCATTGATTCAAAGAGACTTTGGATGTGTTCTTGGGGTACAGTAGACCAAGCAGCTGCCACACGTTGCCAAAGTTGATCTGGTGTGGAAGCTGGGGGTGTAATCTGGGTCAATCGTTGAGCAACCATGGACCGCATGTTTTCTGTCGGTGAAAGATCCGGAGAGTGAGCCGGGCAGGGAAGCAATTCAATCTGGTGATTGATGAAGAACTTTTGGACAATGCGTGCCACGTGTGGTCGCGTATTATCCTGTTGAAATATGGCTGTGGCAAAGCCCTGAAGGTAAGGAAGGACAACTGGCTCCAACACCTCGAAGATGTAGCGCTGGCTGTTTAAAGTACCGGCAATGCGTACTAGAGGTGTGTGAGAGTGGTATCCAATACCGCCCCATACCATAATACCCGGTGCAGGACCAGTGTGGCGGTGCATAACACAGCTGTTCAGCATCCTCTCTCCACGGTGTCTCCAGACTCGAATCCGACCATCGTGGTGTTGCAGACAGATGCGTGACTCGTCAGTAAAGACAACTTCATTCCATTCTGCCGCTCACATCCTTCTTTCATCGCATCATTGGCGGCGGAGACGTCTGTGGTTCTGCGTCAAGGTTAGACCAAGCAAAGGACGTCTTGCGGACAGACCACTCTGCTGTAAACGGCGTCGAATGGTACGCGTAGGCACTTAATGATGCGTTACAGACTTAATGTACTGTGCTATGGTACGTGATGTGACTGAGCGATCCGTCACTGTCATGCGCACAATTTGCCTGTCCTCACGTGACGTTGTGCACTGAGGTGGATGCGATCGACCACGTCGGTCCGTCGTACCCTCCTGCATCCAACGGTCACATATCCGCATTACAGTTGTTTGGTTTCGTCCAACACGACTACCGATTTCCCTGAAAGATAATCCACAATCTCGGTAGGCTACTATCCTTCCACTGTCGAACTCGGATATTTGATCAAAAGTTGCTCGCTGTTTTCTACGAGACATAACTTATCGTTTTTTGAAAAAACCTCAAGAAAAACACAATTGCCGAACTTAAAATCGTCGAAATCTCCAAGCCTTAAATAGCGCTTTGAGGTGGCGCTACAGGCGTGCGTGATGTGTGTGTGCATATCTCATCTCCGGTAACGCATGTTGTAAATTTCATGTTATTTGCGTGCTTCCTTCAGGGTGTTGCATTTACGGTGGCCAGCAGTGTATTTAGCTTATATTAAGATCTTCGAACTCATTGCTTTTTTTCTTTAGTAAAAAAGCAATATACACATAAAAACCAATTATCGAATTTGACAATAGGAACAATTTTGAGGAAATGAAGCAAAAAGATGAAAAAATTCTGTTAATTTAAGAACTATGTTTACATGGATTTTTTTTTTTTGAATAATGTACGTCATGTTATACTTAGAAGTAAGTGATAAATGTATAAAATGGATTTTATTTTTATTATAAGTTTATATCTGTTATTCTCAAGCTTTCTCTTGAACTTTCTAGTTGATCAAAACAATTTTTTTTTGACAGTCATGGTATTATTAAATATCCGATGTTTTCTTATTCATGTTATTCTACGATGAAATTTCAGGATTTCTTTTTATGATGCTTTTTGGTGAAAATTAAATCTGTGGCTAAAGTTCTTCGGATTTGACTATGTTATTTATAGAGTTTTCAATCTTAATTTACTTAGGTCTTAGAACTAACGTAAGAGGTATTTAAATTGAATTCTAGAATCGGGTATTTTAATAAACTTATCTTTTTAGACTTTTCTGTACTTTTTAAACATTTATGCTTTAATATCTGGAAACACTTATATCAGTAAGCATTATCATACGCCAGATATTCTCTTTTCATTCCTTTTACTCAGAAAGTTTCAAGCAAATAGTACCGTCTGTTATTCTTTGTCTTTTCAGTATTACTTGTAAAACTTGCAATGAAAAAATGCTCTCTTGCTACCACGGATCAACATTACATTATTTTTTTTACTTCTTTTCTCTTTTGTAAAAATGTAAAAATCAAACACTTAACTCTTAGTAAAAAAATTAATTACGGAACTTAATAAAACCTTATATTCATGAAATTGTACTAATAGTCTAGGAAGAAGTCAAATGATTATTCCAGTAAATAAGCCCAAAATGATTTGCATAGTAATTTATAAAATATTAAACTTTGATAATTGTTATTGTAAACTAAACTAATACATAAAAACTAAAATATTTTTTGTTAAATAAATTTTTATAAAAACGACGTATGAAAAAGATGCGCACTAAAATATTTATTCGAATAATTCCATATTACTTACTCATATTTTTTTAAGAATGATGAACTTTGTCAGAGACGCTTAATAGTAAATATAATTATTAATATATTTACACATATAAATATAACCTCAGATTTCATACACAACGAGCCCTGAGACTTCGACAATTGAGCTTAAGAATCGAAAGTTTATCCTGGGTGAAGTCTAAGATTTGTTGATATTTGCGAAGTGGATTTAGAGTCAAGAAAACGAAACCGAGTTTTCGAATTCGAATCTTTTGAAGTGCTAAATTTAATTAACAATATAAAAAAGGTTGGTGGCTTGATGGCCATTAGAGTTAGGCTCCGATGCGAGGGTAGCGAAGATACACCACCAAGCACGTAAATTGGTCAAATCAAATAGCGCAAGCTTCCCCGACATCCTGTTACACATTTCTGTTCCATTTCAGAAAATAATTCCTACAAATATCCAACAGCCCAAAAGAAAGATGTTACACATCAAAAAACACGAGAATAAACTATAAAATTACAATATTTTGTTTTCCTTAAATTTAAAAATTTAGAAAGTACAAAGCTTTAATTATACGTTACTTTATTTAAGTGATCAGTATCTACTAATCTAATGAAAAATAATTTGTTTATTTAAATATACCATGTCATAATAAATTAAATTCGAAAGCTTTTTTTTAACAAAGATATTTAAAGGATAGAGACTTTCGGATGAATAAAATAGTTCCCTCTCTCAAGCACTACATATATGTACATTATTAATGCATAAATTTGTAATGAATCCATCCGTAAACTGTATACAATTATAATTATTTATAAATTTTTTAAAGAATTACTAATATTTATTATTCTTTTTACTGTGATATTCTTTTTTCAATATAAATCGAATAAATGTTTTCTGATACGCACATTGTCATTATCACATATGACAGTTGTTTTAAATACGTTTTATACTAAAAACTGCTTCAGGAATGTATCATTTTTTAAACGTAAGAAATACTTTTTATATCTGTGATTAACTTTCGACACATCTTTAAATCTAAAATACGATCCAATAATCTCATTTTCTTTTTGTTTAAAGTTATAAATTCAATTAATATTATGTGTTTGTGTAAATATAATCAAAAATATACTTTTGTTACTTTTGAATACAATAATTTTGTAAAGAAGAGCTATTCATGAGATTTTTATCGTGAATACCAAAAAAGCTATCAGCAATCCAATGGATTAATAATTTCAGTAAATCAAAATCAAGTTACGTAGTATTAATCTGAGCAGTCTTATAAAATAGATAGGATGCTTAAACAAAAATTCATTAAAAGTTGCATTTCCTTTCTTTGTAGTCATCGAAAAAAATATAATGTCCGGTTCAAAAAAAATTCCAATAATCATCACAAAAAAGATATTCTGGATTTCGTCTGGTATTTTTCCTTTTCATGGAATATATATACAGTCGACTCTCGCTAATTCAAACCTTAATAATACGAACCTCTTGCTTATTCGAAGTATATGCTCGGTTTCAAGAAAAACTTTTGATATTTCGATCTAAAACAATACGTTTGGGTACACTCAATACTTTGAAGTAAAATATGCGTCTAGCCAGACTACAGCACGCGATAATTCGAAATTCTCTTACATAACTCTCGACAATTCGAACACTCACTATGATGTAGAGTCCTGTAGCAAGCACGTTGGAGATTACATGTTTTATGTTGTATTGTCTCTGCGTGTCTTTCCTGTAACGCATCCCCTTTGATGACCATCTGTCTGCCATCCCTTCTTTGTGTTTCTCGGTTGCTCAAGCGAAACATTGCTTTCTTTGCTTTTATTGCTTTCCTTTTTCAAGTGGATATTAGACCGGTCGCCCTTGTTGTCAGCCGTCCATATCTTTCATTTAACACATGTTGTCAGCCGACCATATCTTGCTACACGTGTGTTCAGAAAGGATGGTCCACTTTTGTGAAGAAGAGATGCGTAGGATTGTGTCTTTTGTGTCGGAGTGACATGATGATTTATGACTCATCTGTGTGACTTATGGCATGTGGCACCAAACAGGGCATGGGCCGGACGGGACCCTGTCTTGAAGAACCAATGTTGTTGGATGACAATATCTGAGGGAAGCGATAACAGATTAAACGGATTTTTAAAAATAACAGATTTTTTTCGTCAAAAAAAAAATAATTATCTATAGTATGTATCCTTCCTTTTAATACTAATTATTTTTCAGACAAAATGTGTTCTTTTAATTCAGGGCTTTAACTTTGTATATAATATGCACTTTTTAAAAATACTTTAAAATAATTTCATACTTATGCACAATTGTTGTTTTATTATTACATAGTTTCAAATTTAAATGGTCATATTTTAAGGAGTGATTGGCTGATTCAAATTAATACAAATTTAATAAATTTCATATCGGTCGTTTGTTTTACGTGTCGAATCAATCATTTCTACGGTTTTCTTTTCACTTTATTTTTAGAAAGTCTTATGTTTTAAGAAATCGGCTATCATTTTGAGGTAATAAATATAAAGTGAGGCATAAAAAACCATTGTAGGAACTTAGTTTTCAAGATTTTTCAAGTATGTTGCTAAATCTTGGCGAGATTTTTGAACTAAGTCGCAGCCTGCTGACGCAGGTGAAAAGTGTAACATTACTTACAAATGGATTTTCTAACAGTTTTTGGACAAGATCTAAAATATTCTTATTAGTTCCTTGAAAATTTTGGTTGTAAAGGGCACCGGCATTTCTTGAGACTAACTGAAAAAGATCTGCAGAAAATTGAAGCTACGACTAGATTTTTTTTACATTTTGAAACAGACAGAGGTGATTAATTGTTGTACGAATGAAAAATTGAGGCATCTTGGAGTGAATGTTTAAAATGGGGCAAAAATATTGTCGTGCCCCAGTCCTATTTTGGACCGAGTTCACATTGCCCGACGCGCCTGGTGTAGGAGGAAACATATCATCACCAACGAAAGCCATAATAACAATTATTTATTAAGGACAGACAAATACAATTAACAAGTACAAGTTTAATTTATAAGTGGAAACCTCGGAGTGATTCTCTAATACCTAGATTAATCCTGATACTCAAATCTAACATTCAAATATAATATTCCCGTCTAAGTAATCTCAGCTATCAGAATTGACAAGGAGACGAACTCTTGCTAACTTCAGGTCGGTACTAAATCTAATTCCTTTGACCCTTTTAATGATTAATCTAATACTTTATTTTAAATATATCAAATGCTATCAAATACGCACTAAGCTCGTTGAAGTGATCCGTAGACGATACTTACAAGTAGTTTGGCAATTCCTTCTCACGCTCTCTAAAGCATTTACGAAATCTAGACTTTATATAGTCGAATTAATTAGCATATAACTATCTCGTGTTTTTCCCGAAGAGGCTGTGAAATAGAATAAATGCTGGCCCCAAAGTTACCCAAGAGGATTAGTTTGGAAATTCACGCGGATAGCCCCGTCACAATATGTGTTTGGTCAAGAGTAAGGCATTGATTGATGGTTACGAATAGTGTTATTGTAGTCAGAAGATTAACGATTTCCACGATGTGTGGAACAATGTAAGTAAAGGTAAGTTATCCAGTGATAGCCATTTGAGCATTTATGCTATCTTGCGACTCACAAGAAAATGATTTGGTAGACCAATGAATGAATTTATGATGAATGATTTAAAAATTAACAAAATCACCATGGTGAAATTGCATACTTTTTGTATAAAGTTTGCATGCTTGCTTAAGTTAACTTTGTTTAGCCTATTTATTTGACATCCAAAATGTCGCCCAATCTTATTGAAACTTTCGCGCCAGGTTGATAACCCATCACACCAGGAATGATGTCTTGATTCGTTAATAATTTGATAATTAAGTAAATTCGAAAATCTTAAAAATAATTACACTGTCCTTTCATTGAAAAGTTTATTTCATACTCTCATATTTGCTAAGATATACAAATACAAATAAACGCTTAAATAAACACGAATTTGACGAACTTGATCTAAATAAGTTTTGGTACAATATTTACTAAGCATTTGCGCTACTCCTTTGTTCTCAGACACCTTAAACAAACAAATTTTATTCATTATTTAAATTATGTCATAAGTTTAGCGATGATATAAACAGTTCTACTCCAGTTCATGTTGAGAAAGAGCCGTCTGTTAAATTTGTCACATTTAGAAATAAATAATTTTTTGTTATTTCAGAATCAATAAGAAAATGATTTATCACTGCTTATTATTAAGTAATCACCTTACGATAAATCACTTGAATTTAATTTTTAATCTTTTTAATATTTTCTTTTTTATACGACTTTAAGTTGAATAAAAAAATTATTATTTTACACATAAGCGACAGTCCATATGTAAAAGTTATGAGAATGGAATTTCTGAATAAAGTAATCCATAGGATAAAAAAAATAATTATTGCCACTTTGATGCTCATAAATTAAATTCAATAAACATTATTAAATAAGAAGAATCTTAAAAAGTAGTAAAGTAGAACTTTCCTTAAATTTTAGAAATGATAATAAAAGATGAATCTTCATATTTTCGTTAAATGCAAGTAGCCAGAGAATATTCAACTATTAACTTGATTGTAGAAAAGAACGCCGTACGAGATTAAAAATGCTGCAAAAGTGAATACAGTGTTTCTGTTGATGACGCAGATATTCCACGAAGTTAATTTATTGTTTTTAATCATTCTGTTATACTCCATTTTGTCTACTTGCAATTGTCTAAAGCTATTTTCATTTTGAAACACTCGGTCCATGTAAATAGCTGAGCGACTTTGAACAAGATCCGCTAGAAGAACCACTATCACAAAACATAGTATCGCTTGTAGAGTAAATATCCCTTGAAAGATATTCTTAAAGACGTTACTTTTTAGCGTCTTCCACGCTAATATATGATAAAAGGTATGAGTGCTTATTTTCAAAAAAATGATGAACATTGGAAATGACATGCCGTGTTCCAAACTGCAAATGCTTTGGAGCATTTTTTGGCATTTCTTCCAGTCCATTAGAATACTGTTAGGTGGTAACGATGTAGAAAACTTCCCAAATAATTCCAGAATGAGAAAGCAGATTAAACAAAAATAATAAGAAGCAACTGAAAACACGGTATTTCCTGGTTATACAATTAAAACTTTCATTGTCGATATCATGATATTGGAAGGTGTCCAATAATTTGTACATGAATTTGAAATGGACGTTTTAAGCAAATATTTTTGTTCTATAATAATCCGTAAAAAATGCATCCAAGAAGGAGAAAGAAAAAAACTCAGTGTAGATATCACTATGACTCTTTTCTGTATTTTAGTATTCAATTTCCGTATCAAATTCTCGGCAAAATTGAGCAGCTGGAATCTTTTTAAAAACAAACTCCACCAAATAACGATGATGAGTAAGTTATTCACGAATATCATTATGAGATTCTTGGTACGCATCTTCCTTAGTTGCTAAGCAAAGAATAATTTTTGTTACATGCAATATCCTCACCGCATGAAACACAAGTACAGATATGTAGATCCATAATTTATTATTTGTGGCAACTATACCTATTGAGGCGAAAAACATTACAGCGAATCTGAATAGAGGAGAATGGTTATGTTTTTTTGAGTTTGGTATTGAAATATTTTTCGAAAAAGACTGAAAACTTGACATTTTAAATTAGTATATGTCAATATATTTTTTAACGTTAACCTCGCAATTAACAATATTAGTAAGTCTTCTTTTTCCCGTGATTTGTTTTGATTTCTTGATGAACCAATAATTTTTTTTAAAAAGTTTTATTAAATGAGAGAGATGTAAATGGAATTTTACATCTTAGCCAAAGTCAGTATATCATTATTTTGTTTCCAGAACAACAATAAATAATATTTCTTTATATATGCGACAACTCTAATTTAACTAAAGGAGCTCCATGGCATTTTTTGTCAAAAGAAATTCATATTTGATTATGATTTCATTGCAGATCTTGTTTACATAAACTGTCATTAGAAAAAAATTTTAATACTTTGCACATTTTACATTTATGGATCATAGACTGAATAATTTAAAATGCTGTTATAAACGATAACTATTATTTATACTAAAAATAAGTTACAAGAAAATATGCTAAAAGATGTGTTAATGTAAATGTTATACACTTTTGAATAGGAAGTGAAAGAAACTCTATTCATTGTTATAATTCACAGTAATTAATTCAGGATAATAAAATATGTTTCTCTTTCTACATATATCAATAACAGCTCAAAAGCTAAAAAATATTGATCTTGTTTAGAATTTTTGGGTAATGCATATATACATAGTTTAGTTTTTGCTGCTCAGATAAAATATGTGTCGATTTCTTGATAATATAATACGTTGTTTTCCGTGTGTTACCATATTTTTTATGATTCAATGGAAATCCTGATATCTTTTGAATTTAATTAGTTTTAGAATAGAATTAGATTGAAAGCCTTATAATGCAGCATTTTCTTTTCTTTTTTTCAACATCAAAAGTTTTTATTGATCATGTTTTTCTTTTACAATTTAATGTTTTAAATCTATATCAATATTACTCTTTGAAATATATTTCAAAAACAGAAAAAATTATTGTGTTGATAGAAAATTTGACAGTATTAAAAGAAAATAAGTTTCGTAACAGACGTAATTCTTCAAATACAATAACAATGACTTGTTTTTAAATTCTAAAAAGTATTAAAAATATAACTTATTGATTAATTTTCCACTTTTACGATTAAATATATTCCTTACATTTATAACACATAAAATAAAATGCGTGAAAAAAACTTGCAGTATATTATTTATACATTTAGCTTGGCTTGGCTTTTTAGATTGGCTTACCATAAGATTCTTAACAATAATTCATTCTTGTGCGTTGTTTGTTTGTTACTTATTACATACTAAAGCCACGATGAATATTTTATGAAGATGAGTATGAAAGCATGAATTGTGCATTTCCTTTTAATGTGACATAAAATAACTATTCATATTCGAAAATGTTTCGAATAATGAAGCCTGCTGAATATCTTTATTATGTTTGACGTCACAAGAGTCTGCCATTTCATTTCTAATGCCTTCTATTCTCTTATCTAGAACGTTTACACCAGTTCTCAATTCTACCTATCTCCACACATTCAGGTCTTTGCCGATCACATCGATGACGTCACAAGTGGAAGAATTTCGAGGGATCTTCGAAATGTTATTAATTATCTCTCCTTAATCCAGTCTTAAGTTACCAATTTAAATCTTCATACCTCCACCGAGAAATATTTTGTTTTCGTCATCAGACGCCCTGCAATTCGATGTTATGGCACACGTAGTGGTTCGCGATTTGACAGAATATAAAAATAGTTTATTTAGCTTAGATATCTTGGAAAAACTCTTTGACTGGTTTCTCCATGTCAGATATATTAAATGTAAAATTACCTACCTTACTCTCGAGTTACTGAATATTAACGTCGAACTGTTCAGCTACACGAGGGCTTTTGACGACGGACCTCGTCATTTTGAACCAAGGTCAAGTGACTTGGATGACACCTGAGCTGGAACCTCCTCTACTAACAACCCCACCAACGACAGGACGTTTGAGCTCTCGGTAGATTTAACGTGCCTCGCACCCCTACACGGCGGGTCTTCAGTAGTATTGGGCCCGAACTCATGACACGCCAGCCACGAGTCCGCTACCCTGACCACTAGGCTACCTCAGCCAACTCTACTCTTACTGAGTTTCCAAATTCTCAAATTCAACCTATAATTTTTTATAAGTGCCCTCAAAGACCTCTTGAAATAATTTTCAGCAGATTATCTCAAGCATTCCTCCCATTTCTGCTGTCTTGTGCCTTAGAAATTCAATTATAAGCTTTAAAAACCCGATATCCAGGATTATTTTTTACCCTTTTAGCTTTTCCTCTTGACCAATAAATTTATTTCTTTTTACTTCAACCCATCCTCAGATCGACAATCTAAATGCCTGTGTAGACCCTACTGAAAAGTAACGGTACACCAATGGCTAAATATCAATGGATGTGTAGATTTTTCGATGTGCAATTTCCACAAATATTTACTTTTCTAACTCGCTTCTTTTAGCACTTTCTTTCAGGTCGAAATCGCAGCTATTGGGATCTCAGTATGCTATAAATGATCTTTTATAATACTATCATTCAAATTTATACTAAGAGTCTTCTCTTGTGTCTTCTTTCTGAAAAGCTTCAATGGTCTCAACTCATAAACACAAACACGTGTTCTCCATTGAATTCTAAGCAGACATTAAACTAATTGTACCTATTTTTTTTTTCTATTTGTAAAGCTTAATAAAATTTCATAATTGGGTAAGATGTTCAAATGTTATGAAAAAAAATTCTTCAAAAAGATTTTAAAATTAAAAAAAATCTTATCTTATGAAAGTATTTTTTAAATAAAATGCATTTTGTCTACTTATGTGCGTAACTATTGTTAATAAATTTGTACTACTTAAAAGAAAATTTCTAAAAAGATCGAAAGTTGGCAACAACGAAGCACATGAACTGATTCTCTGGAAATACATGATAGCTTTTATCGTGTAACTATGACGTCACATGAGTTTTTGAACTGATTGACCAGAAGCACATGGTTGTCATTATCATGTGGCTATAACGTCACATGAATTTAGTCCATTACAAGTCCTCTTACCTAATTAGTACTAAACACAAACTTTCTATCTACTTTTTAAAAAAATATTTCCACGTTATAAAGCTCACAACAACGACTTCAGAGACATCGCTAACTTCTGGACTACACTGGTCACCACGCAGAGTCATACAACTTTTGTTCCTTCTAAAACATTTAAATTCGTCAAGCAGCATTGCCTAATAATGACTCACTCACAGCATCTAGAATCAAGCTCTTTTTCCCTCGCTCCAATAGGTTGTTATTTCTCATCTCTCGAAATACTTTTCACTAATCATAGGCTTTTTTCTTATCTTTTCAGATTTAAACTTTTCATTAACCCACATTGCAATTTAGTTGTTTTGGGGCACCGCCTGCTATTTGCTCTGCTGCCCTTTTGTTGATAATTTCCTTTTGTTACTTTACTCTAATTAGAACATCTCTGTTTGGTCTAGGAATCCTCTTTTGAGTATTTATCTTCAAGATACAATCAATATTTTACTATCCCCAGGGAGCTATTTGTAGCGCTATCTCTTAAATAATCTTTATTTCTGTTGAATATGAGATTGAATCTGATTTTATCAAAAAAGCGGGAGTTTTTAATATTATTATTGTGATTTCCCTTGTATTTTCATTATTCCTTATTATTTTTAATACGCCTTACTTGTATAATATATTGTGGAATCACTGCAAAAAAACGATTATATTATTACATTTATAAATACTATTGATGATGATCTGTATTACTGTATTATTTTATTTACAAATGCATGTTAAACGAGTATTACCCTAATAGAAATTTTTCTGTACATGTCTTCACCTAAATCTTTTTAGTTTCCGCTTGCCCTGTTTGCCTTATACTCGCTTTCTCTTTGCGTTTCTTTTCCTTCATTCTTTCAAACATTACAGTCTGTTTTCAGAGCTTCTGAAGTTCCGTTCTCTTCCAACAGCTTAAGTATTCTCTTTTCTGTGCTATATTTTTTAACCTTTTCTTTATTATTTCTCAAATAAACCTTTGTCTTTCTTTTATTTGTATTACATGTATTACTTTTTTAAATAAAAAAATTTTTGTATTTCGGCTGTGGATGATGCATATTCTTTTTATGATTTAAACTATCTTCATACTCATACAACTTCACATAAGCTTAGGGTCCTAAGCTTACATTGTAAATTTGCCAAAATGTTCCAAAAAAAAGGCACAATTTTTTATTACATTTTCCTAAGCGAACAACAGAATCTAACAGAATGCGAAAAAGGAAAAATTTTATTTTAATTTTCCAATTCAAAGTTTTTTCAACCATTTTTTATTTTATAAATAGAACACAAAAACCTCTAAATGTTTACCTTTTATAAGTACACTCTGCATGCTGTGAAGAATGTTTCATATATCTTAAAAGAATTTCTCTCATACTTACAAAAAAATTTTATGTTGGTATTTCTTTTTGAAACGGTTGAGTATTGTGTGTTTTTATATATGTGCACACCTTTTGAAGCATGTTGTAATACTAAGTCTTACATTACAATGGGGACAGACATAATTTCGGCCTTTTTGGACTATCTTTTCATTTCCCTTTCTTCTCAAGCAACAAACTGCACACTGCCTTGCCAATCCCTGTACTTTATCGAATATTTTCGTTAATCTAAATTCTTGCCTTCAATGAAAAATTCCCACCTTCACCACAAAGAAAATCCCGGATGAGAAGTATTTTAATATACCATGGATAAACTTCATCCCTAAAAAACACTAGCACTAATCATCTTATTGTAAGAATTAAAAATACATGCAAGTAAAAGGTAAAAAGAAGAAAACACCAGTGCTCGTACAACGTACCGGCAAACCAGTTGTGGCCAGCTTTCAGTAGCCCTTACGGTGTACTGGCAAACCAGTTAAGGGATTAACTTATTGTACGCATTTTTGATTCATTTCTTATCCTTCCTAATTGAGTTTTGGTCTTGGAAATTAGGAGAATCTTAATTCTTAACACATGTAGGGAACCTCCATTCGCGTTGATGTGAGGGTCTATTGAAGGAAGAGACATCACTAAAACATAACTTTTATTTCGCAACTTCTTAGTTACTATCAACTTTTAATCAAGCTAATGAGGAGTGATTCAGTTTTTGTGCACTCTAAATATTCACAATGAAAAATATTTAACGTTAAAGGGAGATACTCAGCTGAATTTCTTGAATTCGCCCCACGGGGTTCCTAATCCTCTGTTCAGGAACTCTGGCGATTCAAATGTAAACTCTACTTTTATCTTACAGCAACCTATCCACTTGCTATCTTTTAAATCTCTGTAAAACTTTATTCACTTTGCTTTAATTACACAAAACGAAGGGTGACGTGACACAAAGACACACGGACACTATAGTGAAACACAAAAACATTATTTTACCATGTTTTTATTAACTCGCTTTCTTGTCTGTTGTTGTGAAATTTTGTAATGGATTTTAAACTAACTTCTCGATGAGCTAGAGACTTGAAATTTAGATCATAGCTCAGAAAGGGATGACAATACATGAAAATGTTAAAAAAAAGTTTTAGTCTCGAAAACGGGCTCCCGAAGAGGTGGGACCCGATTTCCACAAACGGCTCCGTAACTTCAGAACTTACATGAATTTAGACGAACAAAGTCAACCTGTCGACAGCACATGTCGAGTTTCGTCTACGTATTGAACTTCGTGGCTCCGGGGTCAAAGAAGGGCCCCACGTTAACATGTTTGTATTAACTCGCTTTCTTGTATGTCTGTCCGGGTGGAATTTCGTAATTGATTTTAAACTACTTCCCAATGAGCTAGATACTTGAAATTTGGACCATAGCTTAGAAGTGGATGGCAGCGCATGAAAATAGTTATAAAAACATGGTACATAAAATTTTTTATTAAAAAAATTATTTTCTCTCTCTGGAGATATTACATATTTATTGGTTTCTTCTACCGGAAGCTTTAAGATTCATATATGATGTCCAGTAGACTTTTGTGATTTTCAAAATACGTGGGTAATGCAAAATTGCATCATCCTGTTTTAAATACGCAAACGTGGCAGTTTTTATGAGTTAAAGTTGTGGTTATTTCCCGTTATGTGGATCAACTAAAAATTATTCTATATAGAGTATAACACCAGGCAACAAAAAACAACTTTTTGTCTGTTTCCTAGTTTTAAATAGCCTATTCTTACTAATTTTGGGTTGAAAGGAACGAATATGTAAATTAATTTATTTATTAGCTCTTGTTTTTAAGATATACCACAGCCCATGTGTCAATTTGGGGGTATATTTGAAGAACAATACATTACTAACTAATAAATACAATACAATAAGTCATGTTTCAATAAACAATTTTCATATCAGAAATCAGCAGCCTTTTTTAGTTTATTTCCTGTTAACATTTCCTTTTGGATTGCCTCTTGTATGTCGAAGCCTGAATATCCTTTATAACTGTCCAGCAGTAGTCTGTGAACATTGACTCATCCAAACGACCCTGATACATACGTTCTATTGCGTCGATATCTCGAAGAAACCTTTCACCGTGTCCATCGCTTACAGCTCTACAGTTCTTTGGGAAAAAATCAAGATGCGAATGTAAAAAAAGGATCTTTAAAGACAGTGTGCATCCTAGGTCAAATAATTTTTGTAGGACTTTTTCATCAGCTGTTGATAGTTCTCCTCTTTTTTGCTGCCTAGAAATCCTCGTACTACACTGTCAAAGGCTTCCCAAATCTGCTTTCTCTTTCTCATCCAGAATATGATCCCAAAGCAGGGTCCTTAGCGTATTTGAGATTCCCTCCTTAAATTTTGCATCACTCAACCTTGGGAATTTCGACCTAAGGTATTGGAAAGCCTCTGCGTTCTTGTTCATGGCTTTCACAAATTCTTCATGAATCCCAGCTTAATGGGCAGGGGTGGCAGCAGAATATCATTTGGGACATTTCTCTCGCCGTTTTTCAGAATTCCCCTTTGTCTTCTTCCATTTGTCTTGTATATAGTGCGATTTTCGATCTCTACTATCCCACATACACAGAAAACAACAGTACCTGGTATAGCATAACTGTATTCCCATGAGTAAAGCAATGACTTTCAAATCACTACAGATCTGCATTTATGATCCTCGTATTTTATTAACTCTAGAAGTAGATTCACATTCGCATAAGTTTCCTTCACGTGAACAGAATGTCCGATGGGAATGGAAGGAAGAAAGTTTCCGTTGTGTAGTAATACTGCTTTAAAATTACGTTTGAAAGAGTCTATAAACAACCTACAATTATTTGAATCATAACTGATGCTCATGAAATTCATCAAACCGTTGATACCAATACATTTATCCACTTCTTTCTTCTCACGGAAATGAAGAAGATTCTTTTCGCGAGTTCTGTACTCTGTAATCTTGACACCCGGTAAGAGTAGATTCCTCTGATGCAGTCTGGATGCCAGAAGTTCTGCCTTCTGCTTTGGCAAGTCAAGATCTCTTACGAGATCACTCAATTCTGCTCGATTTATTCTATGGGATTCATTCAAATATTTTGCCTAGGAATCTGGATCATGGGATGTCCCAGGTTTTATGAATTTTCTTTTTAAACATAATACTTTACAATCTCATACTTTTTAGCTGAGTCCGGAATCGGCATATCAGCTGAGTGAGGAACTGGCTGAAGGGCTGATGGGACGCATGATTAATGCAAAAGATCTTTCTTCTTTATTAACCAACCCCTGTTCATGGGGCGCATCATACAGAAATAACAATTGTTGACATGGTTAGGTGACTCACGCCAAACTATGGGTACAGAAAACTGCATTGCACGTTTCTTCCCACCCACCCACTTTCGCAGTCTCGCTGAGTAAGAGTTACAAAATACGTGTGAGGCCCATGGTTTATCCTGTTCACCTACCTTCACTCCGAAGAAAAGGAAGTAAGCTGTCTTTACAACTAGGATGTGTTGGTTCGCTTTTGGGCTGCAAAATTCATTTCACCACAAACGTAACAAAAGTTGTCGGGGTTATTAACACAGTTCCGTCACATTCTGATTTGAATGCAGAAAACATAAAAGTTTGGATGAGCTATTTAAGTGAAACTGCTTTTTAACTATTTCTGCTACAAAATAGTGTTGTCCCATATAACTGGTACAAGCAGTCTTTCGGACGTAAATATAGTTGAATTGATTTCCCATGAGAAGTCAAAAAACAGTGAACGTCTCTTGAATCGTGCATTATTGTCTGTTCTTTCTTCTACTGGTGCTCTAGGTTACACTCAAAACACACCTGAAGAGGTGGCGCTGTTACACGCCTTTCGTAGAATTAAAAAACCGATCCTGAGACAAGCGCTTCCATCTACCCCCTCTAATGAACATCACAAAGATTATACACGGAAAGTAAAGATGAGTGTGAAAATACAGCTTTATGAGTAAATATGAGTTCTTATTCTTAAAAACTAGAGCTAATCTGAAGTTTTTATGGTGATTTTCTTGTTTAGGGGGCCAAAATACTTCATAAAAAACTATTATTGAGCCCGAAACATTTTTAGTGTTGACTAGTGTAAATTTATCCATTTTTTAAAAATGCGTGATTAATTTAAATATTTCCATTACCGAACAATCTTTTGAAACCATCACATTTAAAAGAAATTTGTATTATAAGCTCTGATACCATTTCTTCTTTCAGAAATTATAAAATACAATGACACTTAAATCAGAATTGTATTATTTTTTCTATAATACAAATATCATGAATTTTTCGATAAATGCGCTTTGAAATCTGACTAAATATTTTTTACAAGAAATAGGGAATAATACCTATATAAATGGTTAAACAAACACTCACACATTTCTATCAGTTTTTTTTAAACTTGGATATTACAAATAAATAGATTACTCATTGTGATACCTTACATGCAAAATATTCATGCTTACATTATTAAAGCTTTATATAAATTCCCAGCGATAAAAGAACAAACAAATCTGGAATAAAATTTCAATAAAAATAGAAAAATGTTTTAATTCTTTTTTATAGTGCTAGTATCATGAATTTTACTTAAAATATATATATATATCTTTAGAAATCTGACTTAATGATTCCGGCACGTAATGGCTAACATACGTATTTTTACAACCAATCAGCTCTTTCGCTTAAAAACACTGGACACTGCCTATAAAAGATTTCTTATACAAACACATCTGATACAAACAATGATAATTATATGTTGATTAATACTAACTTTATCAGTCCTCTTCAGTGGAAGCACGATTTGGTAAACGTTCCGTGCGTGACAAGCGCTGGTCTACTCTTGATTTAAAATTTTCGATAAACAAAATATTTGGTGTTGAACTTCATTCTCTCTGTCAGTTTATAGCAATCAAAGAACCTTTAAACTGCCAGGGAAAAAAGTTTTGAAATGTTGCATAATTCCATTGAAAAACCTTTGACACATGCATCAAAGAGACAGACAGAGCTCCAAACGTCTCAAAGCAGCCATTCTAAAAACCAATTCAAAAATAAAACTTTGAATAATTCCTTTATTTTGGCAGTAATATCATGGACATTTGCATCAACTGGATTAATCAAATCGAATAAGAAATTATGGGTTTACGTGTCAATGTTCAGCTTTCACGCATTGAGATTTTTTCCTGTACTGACAATTTTATTATGTGTAAGAGGTGAAAAAATATTTAATTTGCATAAAGTTAATCTTATTAACAACGCGATGGCCATTATCCTTTGGTGGAATCTGTCTCCCAAAATGAAGGAAATCCTAAGT
>BMAO01021352.1:0-128577 GCA_019973975.1 Trichonephila clavata
CAAGCATGTTGCTTGACAAAATTTGTAATAACAACTACAAATAAAATAAATTGACGAGTTCAACCTGGCATCCACAGAAAAGCAGTTCAAAGAAATAGTAGTTAAACGAACATTGAAGTTCTCCGGAACCTTCTTCTTGGGTATGCAGACAGTGGAAATCGAATAATTGTACTGTGCAAATTCACCATCGAATAAATGGCCAAAAATTATCATCCTGAAGTGATTGATCGAGAGGCACACACACATCGAAGTTACTCACTGCCAAAATAATACAAAACTGAAGAAACCAAAATAGAAAAAGGAGGCGCAAATTAACACCGACAGTAGTATCTATACCCTCTGCAAATGGCCCAATCGAGACTGAAATTTCATTAATAATTCAGAACAGGGCTTCTTCCCGCAGCTGAAAACACGGTGCGTGATTACCAGTTTGGGGGTCTGCAAAGGAAATGCTTCTTTGTTAATATGTCCCATTTTCGTCCATTTAATTGAATAGAATCAGAGTGTATTATGTAGTAGGTTTTACAGAAGGTATGAGTTGCCTAGAGTATGATTTCTGTCAACTTCGACATTCAGAAAGCGTCCGCTCTAATCGTGTGTCGACGGATGGGCTACGATAATTGTTTTATGCACAAATGATCTCCTAAGAAGCATTTTTCAACTACCTTTATTATCTCACAAACCATCGAAGGAAGCCTTGGAAAGATTCCAAGCTTATAGAACATTTTCTTTTTCATTTGTATCGGAATGGCATCAGATATCTGTAATATTGTTATTTAAACGCTTTAAATTATTACTGTAATGAGTTACAACTGACCATTATTCTTTCGGCTCCATGTAATGATTGTTAACAAAGAAATTATTAGCTTCATTAAATATACGTTCGTGAGGTCATTAACAAGCAAAATGAACTGAATAAAGATGAAATTACGTGCAGTTCGAATATACATAATGCAATTAATATAGTTTTAAATATACTTTAGATGAATAATTACAATGACACATTGAGAATTCATCCCTATTTTTCAACATCATTTCGAAAAATGCTGTTTTAGGAGTAATCTTACTGGATATTTAGATCAAGGGTTCTCGACTTTTTGCGCATATTTAGCATCCTCTAAAAACCTTATTTGCTTGTCTTGGGCCAGGTAGACCGATATAATCCATGTCGAACTCACACGAGGACCACCACTTTATCGGGCATCAACCCACTGGACAGCTAGCTTTATTTAATGATCAAAATAACTTAACAAAAAGGTTCAAATTTACATAGGTTTACAAATAATTTCATAGATTTCCAGAGATGATGGTTTGCCATACTTACAAGAGATAACGGTAATGATCTTGGTACATAAAATCATAATCGACATATTCCTAACATTACACCCCACTATATAAGCGAAGAACAGGTGTAAGACCTGGCAACGTTTAAGCGCATTAGCGAGATAAGATTTAAATTTTTAGCGTGTGTATTTAAAATTGATCCTGAAGCACTTTCTGCACTAATTGAAACTTTTTGAACCACTTAAATTTATTGTACCCACTATTACTCTAAAATTAAATAAAATTATTTAAATTATGTTATCCTGAGAGAATTAATATATACATCACATCACACACAAAATCATTATAAAACGCAAACGTTAGTGTTCGTGAAAGGGTTACCTATAAAACAAAGGTACAAGTCATTTGATTATCTGCCTATAAAGATACTTTCACAGAGTTAAGGAGTTATCTGGTGCGGGCGAGAAAAGCCTTTATTTTATAACCGTGCTGGTAAATCGAGCAGGAATAGCGATAGCCTAGAACTAGACTGCGCTTTCTAGCGCTCATGCAAATTCCAGATTTCTAAGGATACTCACCTTGACGTTACAACGCACATTTCACTTTTTCTTTTGACGCGTCTAAGGCGCACGTTCACGCAGGTTTTGTTTCACACACGACACAATCTGGATACGGATTTCTATCATTTATGTATTTGAAAAAGATGAAGCAATGGAATAAATGACAATGCGCGGTGTAACACTTGTGAAAGCTTTTGTTCCGCAAAGAACATTTGAGAAAATTTCAGAAAGATTTATAACTTCAATTGTTTTTCAAATGTTTGTAACCTGACATTTTGTATCTCGTGAATAATCCAATTAAAATAGAAACCCACTTATACGGGTAGCTTCCTGCGCTGGTTACACTGATTGAACACTTAAATAAGCTATGTATCCACATGAGATTTCAATGGATTTTGCCCTATTCATAGTAACCAGTAATGGTTACATGGTGCGTTAATGACATTCTAAAACTTCACACCATATAACAGAAAGAGAATTCAAACAAAATAGCATGACCTGGAGGGAAAAGGATTTCGACACGTTCGTTGAATGATTTTTCCACCACCAATCAAAAGGTCTTTGATTTGTGAAATTTAAAACATGTCATCAAAAACTTACAAAAGAATTTCTTAGAAAGAGTTTAAATCAAATATACTATCACAAAATTTATGAAAACGAAAAAATCACCAAAATTATTGTAACATCTTTGAGATGAAAGATTGAAATAGAACACAAATGCCATGTCATAGAACAATAAATAAAAACAAATTATATATTCTAATTAAAAGAAAATTAACCTTGACGATCCTGAGGGCTACAAACAACTATAGAAACGAACCGATAGAATGCTTCACTCGACAAAAAAAGAAATAAATTAGTAATGGTTTGGGAAATCTTAAATCATGACGGATTGCAAACGCAACTGCGAATTTCGAGACGCATGACTCTGCATAGGATCAAACTATAATATATGATTACTTAACAGCTATTATTTTTAGCTTGAAACTTTCTTAAAAACTGGAGGTATTAATCTGATATTTTAGTAGGGACAGTGTTGATTAGAACTGCGATCATGGATTCGTAATCACGCAACATGCTCATCAGATAAAAGTGATCACCCTTAACCGAGGCTGTTATCATTTACGATATCACCATGAAGCTAAAGCATTTTCATACATCGCCATCTCCACTTGAGCTATAATCCAAATTTGAAGTTCAGCTCACGGGAGAGCATAAAATCAATTACAAAATTCCACCCGGACAAACAAGAAAGAGAGTTATTAAAAACATGGTCAAATGGGAGACCAATATTATTAAATTTCATACTTTAGACAAACGGGCTTATAAACGTTAACAGAATATTTCTTATTTCTAATATTTTTGTTAATTTATCATTTACTGCATCACTCAAAATTACTGAGACTTGTTTACTATAAATACGTAGTAATATATTTCATGTGGTTACATTATAATTAAACCCTTTATTTCATAATTTCTGTAGAAATAGGCCTTATAATTTACTAACGCTTTGTGTTACATTTACTTCATAATACAAAATTATCGGCATCCCCCCCTAAAGAAGTTAATCTGGCAGGTGAAGTTATTTGATGTGTAATCAAAAGCTATAAAAGTGTTGGTAATAGGTGGTAGATCATGCATATGCGTTTGTAATACGATCAATATATCAAAGGAGCTTAATAATTTTTACTGTATAGTATTATTGTTTGGATGCCAATTGTGGAAATCACCTGTGAAATTTCGGACATTTTATAAAAGCCAAAATCCATTGTGAGTGATGTAATTGTGAAGTGGAAGCATCAAAGCAGTGAAACCTACAGAAAAACGAAGTGGCAGGCTAGGAAAAAAATAGTGAATGTAGCCATAAAACTCTAAAAAGGGAAGTAAACAAAATCACGAGTCCTCGTTGGTTGTAATCAATCAGGAATTCCAAAATTCAACAGGCTTTAATGCTAGCTGCAGAATTGATCATTGACAGTTAAAAAAAACTTGTAACTCCATGTTTGCGCGGGCATGCTCCCCTGTCAGAAATTTTCCCAAAATGCGAAGCGTCAATTGAATGAAAGTAACCACCATCATTAGACTGTAGACAAGTAGGAAAATGTTCTTTAGAGTAATGAATCTCACTTTATGATCTGACAGTCCGATAAAGCATCGGTTTGTGAATTTGCTGCATATTTTTAAGTGATTATGTGCTGACTACAAAGTTTGGAGGTGGCATCATCGTGGTATGAGGGTATTTTTCATGGTTTGTCCTAGAACCCTAGATATCTGCAGTTGGCATGAACTCTGAGATGTATGAGAAAAATGCTTCTGTATGGCACATTTAGGATGGTCCATTTACCTTAGCAGGATACCGTTCATTCAAACATCAAGACTTGCGCAGCCATGGTTTGAAGGGTGTTATAAAGCCGGGATCCAGCCTTTTCAGCGGAGATTCAGACCAGAACACCCGCGGGCCGAATTAATAGGAATAAGGCAGCTGTTGCCGGATCTTCACCGGCACCCACTTCAGCTGTGATAGACACCTATCAAAAACTGGTTGAAAGTCTATCCAGGCGCGCAGGCTGTCATCGATGAAAAAGGAGACCAACATCACATATTAATACGTCTGAGGACTCTCAGAGTCCGCACCGCTGGATGCCCGGATACTTTTGGCCGGATAATGTATATTTCATGGAATATAAAGAAAGAACACACGCGCAAAAAGAAAACAATTCTAAAGAGCTTTCTACACGAACAAGTAAGAAATGGAACAAAATACTGAAAGACGGAAACTGAACTAAAAGGTGGGCGTAAGGTGGAAGGAGTGGAGGAATGTTAATAAAAGATCATTGCATTACACCAGAATTTGGAAATATATATATAGTATTAAATTAGAAAATATCGGATTAAGTTGTAGGATACAACGAGTTATAGATTTGTACGTAACATTTTAAGCTAAAGAGCCGAAGCTTTCAATGCCTATTTAAAGCGGCACCCGTATAAGAATAGAGCACAATGTTATAAGAATCACCAATGGATTCACAAAGAAAATTGTTATTTTTGTCATGTAAAGGATAAAACTCATTTAAAACTGATATGATTAATTAAAATAAATACTGACAACGTTAATTTTAGGATACAGCATGTATTTTGATCAAACCTCTTTGAACCAACCAGCCAACACTTTTAAGAATATGTGATTTTTACTGAATTATTATTGTATACATAATATATAAGATACCAGTTAGGCAGTTATTAGAATAGAAAATATTTTTTAAATCTTGGTTGCTAGATAAAATTCGACCCCAGGACGAATACCTCACTTCATACAAGTACAACAATCGATTTCTGGCTTATCAAGTCGTAAACTTAAGGACGGCCCGTGATTCCTAAGAAAAGAAATTGTTCCATATGACAGCAGGTACAGAGAAAGGTACGAAATCGAGTTTAAACAAGTTGTTTTGTCGTGCCAAAGCTTATTGTGTGCGAGGTTCTCGCAAACAAAACACCCGAAACAACAAATGTCTGCTCTTTGAGAGTCTTTAGAACCCTTAGGCATATTGGCGTTTGTCGAAGCTGAGCAACAGCATACGATTGACTGAAGTGAGTGAGTGATTTTGGGGTTTATTGGCGCAAGATTGATGATTTTATAATGCGCCAAACATCGGTTTTAATATCTGTGGTCTAGACGGAAGAGAAAGAATGAATTGAACGACAAGAAAGAGGGTCGAATATAGAGGTGATCATTAGGGTACCTCACCATGGCCTGTGTTTACCAAAGTCAGTAAACCCCGTGAAAAGGAAAAGATCACCAGGCACCTCGGGATTGGTAGACACCCGTACCACCTAAAGAGTGTGAGTTCTGAGGGGCGATTAATCGGGAAGTAGGCGACTGAATATGGCAACTTTACAAAAAACATACAAACGCGTTGTCGTTTGTGCTCTACTCAAACACAAGGGAAGGCAATAGGATACGTTTGTACAGCTTGCAATGTCCCACAATGTATTAATCCTTGTTTTCTGAAATTTCATGGAAACATGTGTATACCCTAAATTTTTCAAAATAGATTTATACTTGTTTTTGTTTTGTTCTTGCGAATATGCAACGAGATATAAAAAAATACAAAAGTTGTCTCCTTAAATAGAATAGCAATTTAGGGCGGTGGGAAACCACCACAAAAATGTGTTTAAAAGTCAAACTAATTTTAGGTAATAAGCAAAATTAGTATCTTCTTATAAATCAATCTTGATCCCAAAAATATTTTAACTAGAAAAATTGACCCGATAAAAGATTGAATCACATGATTTATATAAGTGACCTCAAGTGACCTTAATTATCTTGTAACTTTTAATTTTCTGAGATGCAACATTGTGACTGATCAATCACAATCAATTTGTTTTTAGAGCATAATATATTAAGTAACATTTTCCAATAGGCAAGTACAAAAATTTGTTCTAAATTAAGCCTCTATTTTTCAGCTCCTTCATTAGCCTATCTCTTTATATATATATATATATAGAGAGTATATATATATATATATATATATATATATATATATATATATATTACAAAACAGTTATAAACTCAGATCACTACAGTTTTATAGAATAGTATTAGCACAATATATTAGAGTAAACTCCTGCTCTTAGGAACCAGGATTGCAGGTTTAACAATGTTTTTCACAAATAACTTCACTAATTTACAATTTGAACTATAGGGAAAGCAAGAAATTTCTAGAGAAGTTTATTAACAGATAGTAACAAAACCATAATCTATTAATGTAAACATTAATATTGAGAAGCCTGTAATACTACTAAAATATTTAAATAAAAGTTAAATTATTAGACACAAAGACTTACCATGAAAATAGCAAAACATATTCTGCATAATGTGGATTGAAAATAGTAACGCATAAAATTATTAAGTTTGATAAAATAATAACATTAATACTAAAAATACACATTTAAAACTCTATATTTTGTTATGAATGAGGAAAAATAAAAGTACCAATTCAGACATAATAAATTTTAATAAAATATAATATTGTTAATTTATTAGCTTGAGTAAGCGCCATCTATCGATTAATTGTACAACGACAATATATTTTTATTTAATTGTTAACTATTTAACTGGATTATTTATAAATTTAGAAGATATCCATTTTCCATACAATGTTTAATAATTATTAAAATTTAACATATATTAAATTATCAATTAATCATCACGTTATTGATAAATATAATTGAAAATAATATTTATAGCATAGATAAAGCGTGAATTCAGTAAGGCACTTTAAGACGTTAAATAAATTATCTTTTGTCGCAACATTGTTACGTAATTTATAGTTCAAAATATACAATGATATATTCAGTACTGTTTAACTGATTACTATTATCTAATTAGTTTAATTAATGGATAAAAGTAATAATATTAAAATTATATCAAAATAATTTGGTTATCTATGTATTTAAATATAAGAATACATATTAATATAATTATTTTCATAAATGGTGTAAATATAACGAATAAATATTGTTAGCAGGGCCACCTTTAGGTGTGTTCCTATTTGCACAAATAGAGAACCATTAAAATTAATGAAGTTTTCTTTAAGATTAACCTATTAGAGTTCTAAATTTTGTAAATTAGTATTAAGGTTAACATTTATTTATCAAATCACTTAATTATATCATTGATATCAATGGAATAAAAGATCTTCAAAGTCATACTATGAACTGAATTATTTTAAAAATCTATAATATTCTACTATTTTACTATATTTATTACATTGCTTATTGATGAAGTTTTATATAATATTATGTAAAGTATTTACCCGCAGTTAGTGATATAAGTTTAAACCATTTGTTACTGTTCAAATTTGTCAGATTTTATGGAATTTATATATATATGACCAAATTCAATCGTTCATAAAATACTTCCATTCATCCAATCAAGTTCAAATGATTTTTAAACTTGTAATAATATACATGATGAAAATACAGTTTTAACAAATATTAATTCATCAAATAAATTGAGCTCAATTATCAGTTTTCAACGCCAACTTAGATCCATCTACATTGTTGTAACAACAAAATGTTAAAACAATGACAAAAGTTGGCGTCGAAAACCGGTTTTCCAGCCAAACTGGATGCGCAACAAAGTTATAACAATGCAGACACAAATCATACTCTTTTTTCACTCTCTCCCTATATGTATATATCTTGTTCAAATTTTCAATCGTTGATAAAATATTTATTCAAATTAGAATTGACTTAAAATTTTTTTTTATACTACTTGTTTAAGAGCGTTTATATTTAGAACGTTATTATAAGAGTTTATATTTAAAGTTTTATTTATTCAATTAAAAAATTCCTTTTTGTACCACAGGTTAAGAATCACCTTTATTTATATAAAGACAAAAACCATAAATTTGCATGAATCAGAATAGAATATATCCATAGTTTTAAACGTTAAAGTGCAATACTCACTTTTTTTTTATAAACTGAAATATAATTTTTTATTAGTAGAAGAAGTACACAATTAAATGCAGAATAGAATTTTGTCAAATTCCTGACAATTGCACCGAAAAATATCAAAGAAAAATATCATGTCGTGACCGAGCATGAGAAAAAAGTCTCATTTTCCAAATCAAAACAAATTTAACAAGCAGACATACTATATACGCGAATACAATACATATGTTCAAATATAATCGGGAACTGAGCTTCCTCCGCATCCGTGAAGTATCGAAGAAAAACAGGTATTTCCTCTATGACTTACTTTTTCATACACTAGAGAGCTTTCTGGGTGCTGAATAATATTCTGCCGATAATAAGAGCATGTTTCCTATCAAAATTTCATAATTTTTTTTTAAATAAAAAAGTAGTTATATTTGTGCACATCATTTTAAAATTTTCTGCTGTAAACCTCATATACACAATTCCCAATGAATTATTTTTTGCGCACATCATTTTGAAATTAATTGCTGTAAACTTCCCATGTACACAATTCCCAGAGCATTAAAGTCCTTTGAAATTACTACCTGTTATTGCATTTTTTGCTACTATAATTATAGATTTCAAATTTGATTTTTATTTACATCGCACTCAGAACCAACGCAGGAACTATTGGAGATATACCTCCTAATTTTTTATTCATGGTGAAGTCTTGATAATGACACTGAGCTAACACCGCACTCTTCAGAATTTTACATCAGAGCAAAGTAAGTATTTTGAGCCTCGACATGGCAGATCTTCAATGGCACTAGGGCCCGAACCCACAATTCAACAACGCCAGCCTCAATGGTACAACCATGACCTATAGCAGGGATGGGCGAACCAGTGGCACGCATGCCATCAATGGCCCATGACACAATATTTTGGACACGCTACAGTTCAAAATAGTTTGAATTTAAAAGAAATCCTCATGAAGGATCTCATTCGTACTTTTGACGCTAAACTGCAAGTTTTCGTAAACGATATTATTACAAGAAACTACAATTTCTTCCCAAACTTGAAAAAAATATCAAAAATTTAGATATTCATGGGAAACCAGACGAAAAAAAATTTATAAAAGAATTTATTACCGCAGTTGATTCCTCAAACAAGGAATTTCCAGCGAGATGTTCTCAGTTCAAATAATTATCGGAAACGCTCAAGTTAATTATGTACCCTGATGTGACTTTATTTGATAAACTAAACTTGTCCCAGTTCTACTGGTTGGAAATTGAAGAATTTGATATGGAACTGATTTATTTTCGGTACAGTTCAATATGTGATCAAAAATTTATTGAAACAAGGAGAAAAAGTTGGAATTGATGTATAGTAAAAATGCCAATAATGAAAGTTTGGAAACATGGAATTCGATTCCAGATACATTTAACTGTTTGAAGAAGCTGACGCATGCTATTATAGCCCCATTTTCACCTACCTATGCCTGCGAATCATTATTTTCAGAAATGAATAACATTAAAGCCTCGCTTAGAAACCATTTTACAATTGACTCCAATTCAGCATGCATTCTATTAAAGGTAACACATTGCATTCCTATTATAAGTTATTTGCCATCTAATCTGCGACAAGTATAACTAAAAAAGTTCAAGTATAACTAAAACATTTATTACTATACAGTGCAAAATGTATTTTTTCGTAGTATATAAAGAGTTTTGAGTTTTATTATTTTCCAAATAATCGCAAGTCGAAATTATTTGACAGCACGTCTATACCTCATTAAGAATTTCTTAACAAGAAACTACAAGTACTTCCCAAACTTGAAAAAAATATCAAAGATTTAGATATTCATGAGAAAGCAAACGAAGCAAAAGTTATAAAAGTTTTTCAAGTTTGGAAAAATGGCACGTTGATCCATAAAGGTTCACCACCCCTGACCAAAGACTTCAGAATAAGCAATTCATTAATGTTTTCTTCCCCTATGCATTCCATATGCTTTAACTGTTTCACAATACATGTTCAATGCCTAAATAATTTTTTTAAAACCTTCTCATATACAGCAAAGTTTATAGATGTAAATCAAATTCTATTTCCTGTTCAAAGCAAAACGTGAGGTAAAAACCTATTAAATGTAGGACAAATAAATAATAATAGGAATAACAAAAAATGATAAAAACAACAACAAAGGAGGGGAAATTGTTAGAAAAAATATCAGAAACGCAGATCCAAATGTCAAAATTTAACAGCAACAACAACAAAAAACAAAGAAGGAAAATTTAAATAAATGAAAAAAAAATTTAATAGCAATATTAAATATAAAAATAAGAACATGAAAACAATAATAATTTCGGCTCAAGTGTAGTATGGGGCGGGGGGGCTTTGGATTTGGTGATTTTTTTCTTTTTTGGATTTAGCTATTTTTATCTTGATATTATGGTGAAATAACGAGTTCATTTAGCCTTCCGGACACCTATCGCTAATGAAGTAGCTTGGCGACCGATTTTAGTTGCCAAAAGAAATTGACATCGCCAAGCCCCTCCCCCCCCTATACTACGCTTTAACCATAACCTCTAATAAAATCAATCTACTTGCACTGAAAACTGTCAAACATTTTATAAACAAAGAGGATTAAATGTTATTACTTAATTGAAGTTTTAGATCAGGGATACTCACCCTCTTTTCCCACCGGAAAAAACATGCATATGGACAGAACATGCTGAATTTCCATAGAACATTTCGAACCATGGAAATGCATGCTGTCCTAATAATGTGGAGACAATCAATTAGTGAACGCCAAATGAGATTCGATTCCGTACTGAGTGACGGCGACTAAAATCCTTGCAATTTATAGCAAAAAGTAACATAAATCTAATGTCAAAATGGAAATAAATGAGTTATTGAACTGTATTGGAACGAAGGTGACTTGTTAAACATAAATAGAGAAGCGTGATTGATAAAAATATCATGAAACTACAAAAATGTTTTACAAAAATACCATTAAAAAAATGAAAACTGTAATTTATGAGAGCCTAATGCATTATTCGTCAACCAACAGAAAACATACATGGAAGAGGAATCCTCCTGAAATGTACAAAAGCACAAAAATAAATCCCAGGATCACATAGATCCATGAAACTGGTTTGTTGAGTGAGTGAGTGAATATTAACGTCCCACTGTTCAGCTACACGAGGGCTTTTGGGGACGGTCCGCATAATTTTGAACCATGGTCAAGTGACGTGAACGACACCTGAGCTGGCACCCCCCCCCCTTCTCCTAACTACTACACCAACGGGAGGACGTTTGAGCTCCCGTCAGACTTAACGTACATCGCGCCCCTACACGGCGGGTCTTCAGTAGTACTGGGATTGAACTCATGACACGCTAGCCACGATCCGATGCCTAGACCACTTGGCTACTGCGGCCACGAAACTGGTTTGTTACAGCAAGTTGTAGAAGCAATTTTTATGCATATATATCAACATTTAGCACCAGATTCTGCACTTGATAAATGCATAGCATACAAACTCAAATGAAAACGTGCATAGCTGCATCTAGCGATAATATCCAAAGAGAGTTTGTCTCAAAAAAGAAGGCTAGAATTAGCTGTGAGATGCAGTACACACATTAATTTTTTCTACATCCATATTGTTCTGCTTTAGAAAAGTGGAAATAATTTCACAATTATTTACGCCTCCAGTTCGGAATTTTGAAAACTTTTCGTAGATTGAGTTTGGTTCAGTATAATATATAACAAAAACCAAGCATTATGTTTCTGAAATATACGTACTGGAGACAAGACACAAGCAAAAACTTGCAATTTTTTAAGTCTTATTAAGTTGACCCAAATATTCTTTGCAATATCTTCAATACATCTAGCAGAGATAGAATCTCTGAGAACTAATTTTTTTTTCTTTCTGAAATTATTTAATTTTTTGTTACTGAATTCATTAAATAGTATGCCAGAAGCATTTAAGATGCACTCCTTCACACATGCAATTTCTGCATTTCAGTAAACAATTTCATTTAATTATCAATTATATAATAAATTTCATAGGATGCCTTTATTAAATTTGCATTTTGGAACATTACCACAGACAAAATATTTTGCTGCTGTCCCAAAAATATTTTTTTTAAAAAAACCAATTTATTGCTTTTTGAAAGAGATCCTCGAAGAAAAGAGCCATCGAAAGATTTGCATGGAGTGGTAAAATCACAAACAAAATTATATTTTTTAAAATATAACATTTTCAGGACAAATCAAATAAGTTGTTGATCCATGTTTGTTTTTCACTACAAAATGGTCAAGTTCCCAAATTTTCTTGAAACTACCTATTTTCTTTGGATATTTTTCCCTTGGAAAACATGAGAGTTAATTAAAAATTAGTTTGACCCATAAAACAGTGGCTACTCCACAGTTATTTGTTATTAATCATTGCAGTAACGAAAAGAAAAAAAATCTCACAATTTGACTAGAACGAGATTGATAGTAAAAATGATATCTTTGATTGCTTGGTTTAATTTCCAGCTAAATTCTTAATACATTGTTCTTAAAAAATTGAATTTCTTAGTGCAATGGGCCACTCAGAAAAGCCTCGTGGGCCACAGGTTGAGTATTGCCGTTATATACCATTACAATATTTCTAATTTCTTCCCTTTTTTTTCACAGTATATATAGCTCTATTTAGTTCAAAGAAATTTAGCAACAGATAGAGAATCTTCTCTCAATCATAAGCAAAATCACACCTAAATAAATAATTAATGCACTGGCAGCTTTTAAAATAGCCATGCTTCTGTTGAGAATAATACATTCTAAAACAGCATTTTTAACAGCAAATGTGTGTGCAATTTCTCAGAGCTTTTTCATTGAATTTTTTTCAAAAATACAAATTTGTTATAATAAATAATAATTTTCAGTTTTAGACAGCATCAGAAATGCTTCTAAAATAAAAATAAACTAAAATTAACAAAAATGTTATGTTATTAATTCAAAGTAAAGTCTTACAACTGTGAGTCAAATCTTCTAAGTCTATTTAAAATAGTTTTGTGAATAAAAGACTTAATAACAATTGTGTCATTTATAACATCCAGATCTAGTAAAACATGATTTAAAAAATACTCTTTTATTTGTGATAATAACTGAATTATTAAGAAAATATTTTATAACATTAAACAAATCATATGCATATCTACCATTCACAATACACATTTATTTCAACAACAAAAAAAAACAAAAAAAAATAGAAGAATTATACACAACAATTGCTTCCCAGCAACCTTAGACTTCATTTGAATATTATAGAAATTCCAATGTATATGTACTTCTCGTTGAATTTCAAAAAAATATTTCTGAGTCAAATTTCAAACAAGTATTTTATTTCAGAAAATATCAAGAGAAATACAGTTATTTAAAAAATATCTACAAGAATTATAAATATTCTGACTGGTACAAGTAATTAATGCAACTAAGGAAAAAACAAATATTGTGCATTGAATAATTATCTTTTAAAGCCATTTGCAAAATTTAAAACATTTATAAAAACGTTAAAAAAAATCACTTTATAATTTAAGATATAACGTTTCTTGAAAACATCCTTATAGTCAAAAATCATGCATACTGAAATTTAACTATTATTAATATTGAACATTCACTAAGCAAAATAACAACTGGAAATTTAAAAAAAGATAATCGATGCTTTTCTTTAATTAAGTATATAATAAAGTAAAAAAAGATATTCTTCAAAATGATTTTTAAAAAACTTTTTAAAAATTCATTCCGAAAGGTATTAGTTATTTTAAATATATAAATGATAATATTATCATAGCATTACAAAAATACAATTGTTCATACCCAGAAATGTAAAATCATTTTTTATATATATATTTATTTTTCAAAAAAAAAAAAATTGTGAAAAACATGTAAAAATTTAATCTGTACTGATTATTAAATTAATTTTAAAATTCTTGCAAATGAATTATCCATTAATACATTATAAATGGATATTTATGAGAAGCACACATAGTTCTTACCTTAAAATAATGGCAGAAATATAAAAAAATATATAAAAATTGCATTGATTAAATAATATTATAAGAGTCAAACAAAATAACCAATGAGCAAAGTAATAATAAATTAATAAATAGCAATTTCATGGCATATATATATGATTAAAAAAACATATTTAATAAATCTTACCAAAAAAACATGTAAATATTGCAACAAATAACAAGACTATCCTATACAAATATTCAACATATCTCATCAACGAAAAATGGAAGCATTTCATTGCATCATGCATTTCAAACCTAAATTTATGTCAATAAAGGAATATACATATAATATATTTTGCAACTAATTATGCAATTTCAAACAAAGTGATTTAGGAAAATTCATAGTTATATTTATTTGAATAATCATAATATAAATATAACAAGCAACTTAATACAAAATTAATGCATGTAATTTAAAAAACAAAAATTTAAAAAAAAACTTAACTAAATTATGGATTTTTTATTCTTTATTCTATGAGATGAATTTAAAGATTAGTTGATGAAAAATATAGTTCATAAATTTAAAATAAATACATAAATTTTCAAGACATTTACTGTGCTCACAAAAATTTAGTTCAATAAACTTTCTTGAAAAATAATTACATTTTATGGCATTTAATAAAGGTAAAATTCAATATATAAAGTATGGAAATCTGTAAAAAATATATTCAACCAAAAATAAGAAAATATATACATAAATAAGATACATAATCTATGTGTTCCTCTAAAACTTTCAACAAATTTAGGAAAGTATTAAATTTTCATGCTCAATACTAATTTATTATTATGGCACATTCTTGATTTATTTACTAAATTCGATAAAGTATAAATCAAAATAACATGTACTTTTAAATTGAATAATGTGGTCAAATTTTTGAAACAAACACAGCTTAAATTTCCATTTTTTTTTTTTTTATCTAGTTAAAAGTTCAAAAATTCCCTCATAACATAATAGAATAAATTTTTTAAATATGTAGTAAAATTTTTTGCATTAGTAAGTGAAAATTATGTTTCCAAATTTATAATATATATTACTATTAAAATCAAAAACCTTAAAAAATGTTTCATCATATCTATAATTTTAATTAAGTTTTCTCACTCACTCTCTCTCTCTTCTTTAATAAAGACTATTTTATAGTTCTTTTATTTAGTATGATCATCAACTTAATGATATAAATATTATGCAGATAGATAAGTATCATAAGCTTATTTCTTCACATTCACATTTCACAAATAAATCATAATTTTAGTATTTCTTGATAACTTGGAAAAGATTTTTTTTATTGTGTTTTTAAAATAAATAATTTTTTTTAAAAAAAAAATTTGAAATTTGTTTTAAAAATTCCATAACAATCTATATAAAAAAATTACCTTGAATTCTTAAAAGTAGACATTTTTAATACACAATGCAACAAATCTCATTTTATAAGCTCAGATCTAAAAAGTTATTACATATGAAACTTACTTTACAGTTGCAACAGTATATAAATTACATAAATATAGCTCATTTTGTTAAAAATTCTCAGTTAAATATAAAACACAGATGATTTTATAATGTATTACAGAGATAACAAAAATTATCAATCAGCAGCAGACTTCTTGTGAGCAGCTTTAGACAATGTGAAATATATCTATTCAAGAAGGAAAAAAAAAGAATTTCATTTACAAAGTAATCATACTTTTTTTTTTGATAAAATACAAACTTTTATAATAGAAATATATATAATTTAAAATTCACTTATTTTCAGAAATTGTTAGATTTGAACAATACAGGTACATACACAAGGGTGGGATTTTGATTCCCCCTCCCTTTAACAGAGGCCCGTGTATGCTACTGCCTGAGAGGATATGAAGAAATAAATTAAAAGAATATGATAAATATCAAATATAAGTAATTAAGAGGCATTTTACAAAAGAAAAAATTTGATAAAAATTCCAAAATGCTCATAAACTGACTTCAATCAAATTAAAAGTTTCTAAGGATATAAAAAAAGGGGGGGGGCAAAATTCCTATTTTTAAAGAAGGATTATAATTTCTTTTTTTATATACTTGTAACCTACCTCAGATTTATCGCAAGCAATTGAATTCAATTCTTTTATCATATTTTATTTTATAAATTCTCCATCATTTGTTTCATTTAAAAATTTTTAGTACTGTGCTACACATATTAAAAAAAATATTTATATTGTAGCTTTACCACTATATATATATATATATATACACACACAGTCAGACCTCTATTTAACAAAGTCGCTAAATCCCAAAAAAGTTCGTTATATGGAAAATTCGCTATATAGAGGTTTATCTTTCAAAAAACTTTATAAACCATATGAAACAATCTTTGAATTCATAAATGCAATACATTCAAAAAAGCAATTATTCACACCTTTTTGTAAATTACTATCAATTTTATATATCTTACCCATCAAAAAAAAAAAAAACTGCAAGGAAAACAAGGGAAAAGAATGTCAAGAAATATACCGTATTTTCAACATTAAGAAAATAAGTTTATATTAAAATTAATGAATTTTAAAGACATTTTCTAATTTAAAACATACAAGTAGTTTTAAACATACATTATATTTTATAACTAGAAATTCTAAACATACATTTCCACATGTGTCCTTGAATTTAATTACTCATAAAATCTGTTAATTTTGTTTGATTTTTTTTGTTGGAAAAAATGCTTTGTGTTATAATACGCCTCACATCTTTGCAATGTACCAAAAATCCCTTCAAACATATTTTTTCCAGGTCTTTTCTTAAATTTTTCTAGCCTTCTATTGCTATCTAGAAATTGATCATATCCCAATGCCTTTGCAAATTGAAGAGCTTTCTCTATTACAAAAGGTCCAGAGATCGGAACATTTTTATCTTGCATTGTGTGTTTTCACTTCAAAACTGCCTCGTTGACATTTTCAAAGACATGTTCTAAAAGGTTTTGAACAAGAATTCAATGAATCATAAATTTGTAATTTATCATGATTTTTTTATAATAGTTGATAAGCTGTTTGGAGAAATACCAAATTTTTTAACAATATCCTTTTCTTAGTGCCTTTATCCACTTCCTGAAGAATTAAATTTTTTTGTTTGTTTTGACATTTTCAAGCTACAAGAAATAAATTAACAATACGGCTGATCGACAAACACTACAAATGAACAAAGACTAGTTCAAGGGCACAAAACAACTCCACTGAGGGTGAAAGGGGATATCGGATATGTTTTCTAATGAACTGGACAATGGGGGTTAAAGGTTGCACTTCTTGGATGAAACACCCAGAATTCTATTGCTCTTAAGTTAGGCACTTAATAAAACCAGTTCAAGATTTTTGTCCACCATAAAATGTGTTAAAAGAGAGAATAACTTGAAATGTCTAGAAATACTTTTAAAATAGGGAGAAAAAAATTGAATCAAATGTAAAAAAAGTTTGTTGTATAGAAAATGCACTTCACTATTGGCAGATTATTTTATGAAGAAAATCTTGAAATGTTCTTGGTTCCAGGAAAAAGTTTGTTATATAGAAAAATTTGCAAAATAGAGGTTTGTAATATGGAGGTTAGACTGTATATATATACATAAAAATATTTCAGGAATATTGTACAAAAATTAGTAAGCTGATAAATTATAAAAAAAAGCAACTGAAAATATTATGAAAAGAAGTACATATTAAAAGAGAGAAAATAATGCAAAATGTAAAAAATTAAAGACAAATATATAAAATCAATACAAAAAAAAAACGCATAACTGCAATAAAATAGTTTTTATGAAGAAATAAATCTTATTTTCTTTTATAATATGACATATTTATATAAGAGTAACATACAAATTATGTGATTTATTTTACATAATCTAAGTTTGTCAGCATTCTACCCATATAAAATATTCAAAATTAAAATATAATTATAAAATTATACAAATTTATTTTCTTTTAAAAAGGGTCCTTTTCACAAAGTTCTGATTTAGCAATTATTGTAAGAAAATCTTTTAGAAATTTTAAAACATAATATATGTTTAAAAATAATAATAATACAAATCTCAATGTTTTTATGATACAAAAGATATCAGTTATAAGAAAGAATGAGAAAACGAAAGGGGGGGAGAGGGATCATATTATAAAAAATTACTTAATTTAATTTACAGAGCTTCTTATATTCACATAGTGAATCATATATTTAGATTATAAAATTCATCATCAACATTAATTTGATTAATTGAAATGCTACTACTTACAGTTGATGGGGAAAATATATAAGCAATTGATCAATTTTAATACTAACCGTTACAAAACCGCCTACTATGCCTATACATACTCCACTTAAGACATCCCACCAAAAATGTCTGTTGTCAAGAATTCTAGAAACACAGCATATGATTGCCCACAAAAAACATAAAGGTGGAACTATTCGAGCCCACCAAACATTCAAACAATTGTAAAAAGCATCTTTCCTTCTTGAATATAAGTAAATCTAGATAAAAAAGTAACAATTAAGAAAGTATCAACAGCACATTAAATCTTAAATATTAAAACAGGTATTATATATGAAACAGGTAAAATTTAAATATTGAAACTGCCCCAGAACAAATTGACAAAATAATAAATTTGCACATGATAAAAATATTAAAGAAAAATATTACAATGAAAGTTTTTTTACAACAAATGGTGATAAAATTTCTCCAAAACAGATAAACAGTTTTGTCCAGTTTATTTGAATTAAACAATAAAAAAGGATAAAATATTTTTAAAGAAGTTTCTATCAACACAAATCAGTGTAATGAAATTATATTATACTTACAGTAATAAATATGAAGGAATAAAATGATAGAGCTGAATGCCCAGAAGGAAATGATTTATAAATATCCCTATCTATAAGCCATCGAGCTCCATTTCCTGTGCAATTAAAATCAGTAATGAATCTGGAAGGGAAAACTGCCTGTTATTGAAATTTCTACATTTAACTGATCAATATCACACTAGAAAGAAATCATGGGAAGAATAATAGAGTTTTGGTAAAAGTATAATACTGAACCAATGCAGCAGGGGGAAAAAGCAAGTTATTCACAGTTACTTTATTTACACTTTTATAGCATTCTACATAAAGACAAAAAGGCTTTGTTAGATTAGATGTGAAACAGTCTCTCTCCAATTATTCCACAAACTAGTCTTTGATAAAATAGTCTCAAAACCAGAGGCTTAAAAATTTTCTTTTAATTTTATTTTCACCTTGCTTTTGAGGTTACACCTTACATTCTAAAAGCTTGATTAAATAAACATAAAGAGTCGAGAAAACATGGCGTGTGAGCTACAAGACAGATAAATTAATGTATAAAATTTAAGTGTGTGAATACCTCTCTGTATGCAACCCTTTGCTACCAGTATCTTATTTTGATTACTATGAATACTGAAACTTAGCATGTGGATGAAAAATGACATGGGGATATCCCCATGTCATTATACTTTATGTAAAACTAAGAATTCATTTTGGTACAAAGAGACAGCACATAATACATGAAAAAAAATACATGCCTTGAAAAAAATAGAGGAATTTGAATTCTGAAGACATTAATACACTATTGAAAAATACTAAATTATTATTAATTTTCAAACAAATTACTAATTTGGTAGATTTAGTTAATCATCCAAATAATGTATTTCACTACTTTTACAAAGAGAAAAAAAAAGATTAATATGTAAAATATTCTTCAAAAAACATAAGCTCAATTAACATTTCAAATATCAAATCAGTTTTAAATATTTTCAGGATATTTGATTCAGTCCCTTTGGTGTGCCTTTCAAGCTCAAATTCAATAGAAGGTCACTCTCTCTCAATGAGGCTCATTATCATCAAAATAAATTTCTAACTACAAGATCTACTACTTACAATTATTTTGTATGACTCAAAAATGATGTTGTTCAGTATTAGCTCCCAAAGAGAATTGTAAAAATACCTTCAAAGAAGAAAACTTGACTAGAAAAAGCAAGAAGGATAGATGGCATAAGTTGCTTTAAGGTAGTATGGAAGAAGCTCTTAAGTTCAAAGAGAGGACAGAGTGGTAAACCTGAAAAAATTTCTTCAGAGCCAACATTTCCTTTATATTTATTTTATTTTTTATCTAAAGATTTATTTTTCATTTCATCACTTATACAATGAAATATTTTTGGTCGCCTTATAACCCAGAACTTTGGAAAGATTATATTTATAAATAAAAATTCCTCAACCAACAAAAATTCTTCTAAGAAAGCATTATTAAAAAGGGGAAAGAAAGCAAGCAGCAAAATAGCTCAACTTTCATCCACAGAAAATTAAATTTTGGTGCAGCTAAAGTTCAACAAATAGAAAAAAAATTACATCAAAATGCCTTTCATTTACTAAAAAAAAGTAAGCATTAAAATTAATTTTTAAATTGAATTTTTTCAGCAATTATTTTTAAATAATTGAAAAAGAAATTAAAAGAACAATGAAAAGTTGAAGAGACAAATTAATAAGTTATTTAAATACAATACATTGAAAAAACAGGTACTTGTGTATTAGCTCATCGACCATTTTTGCAAAATCAAAAGCTATCATAAAATGCTGTGATATACAGCCAATAATGAAAAGCACTTTCCTTGTGCCTGGACACAATAACATTATTTATAAGGTCTTATTTTTCTTCTTGTACCATTTTGGGGAAAATGTTAAAATTTATGACTTATCTTCCCTGGAAGAGAGTACAGTGGAATATTTCCAAAGATACAAGATTATTCCATCAAAAAAAAGTGTTAACAAACACAAATTACATCTATTTATTTAAAAAATACAAGCTACACCCAAATAATGTAATTGTTAAACATTTAGTTTCTTTTTAATTTAACTACTTTTTGTTTAAATAATGAAATATGAGCAGTGGAATATAATATAATCTAAAATCTAATTATTTATGTAATAAAACAAAATCTAAATATTTATGTAAATAAAGTTTGGCACAAATTTAACAAAATTGTTGTCAACTTATTGGTTGACTGACTAACATCCAAGCACCAAAATACATTCAAAAACTTAAATACATAAAAAGTATCTAGAAAATTACAAGCTTATTTCAAGGCTTACAAATTACATCTTTAAATGTTAAGGTACTCACATACTATCATGCCAACTTTTCAACTTTCATTTTGTATTTCTCAGCATGTTGCCATTCTAAGCCTAACCGTTTGTTAATATAGCAAGCTCAAATAAGAAAATGTTAATTCAATGGTGTAACGGGGAACACTTGGACCCCCCTGCTAAATCAGATTTTGGGCCCCAAGTTGGATTCTACAAAAGGGTAGGTACTTGGCAGCAGTCAGGCTTTGGGACCCCCATGCGATGCCAGGTGAGCGTTGTCCCACTGTGCAAATCAAAATTCTTAAAAAATAAAATTTTATAAATTTTTTCTTTCAATTTATTATAATTTATTTCTAATTACTTATTATTTTTCACATAGTATTTTTCTACTATGCACTCCATAGTCCCATCAGCGTTCTGTTTAAATTTGTGTGGTTTTATTCAATGTCACCAATATGGTTGCGATAGTATGTAAGTACCAATGTTAACACATATAAATGGGGGGAAAAAATTTTAAGATTTCAAACGCACCCTTTTGAACAGTTTATATTCCTCATATCTGGCAAGCATGTATAGTAGAAATGAGGTCTTAATTCTGAGACAAAAACTTTTAAAACTTCAGTAACAGCTAAGACATGAAGAAATCCAGAATAGTAATAATTCAGTAATAATTTACTTTGGGATTTTGTGGAATGTGGAGAGCATTTTGCAATTTCTTTTCTGAAGAGGTACTCAGATATATGTATCTACACAGTTAAAAAATAATAATTATTACATTTTTATTATATTATACTTATTATTAACTATACATTAAATGAAATGAAGAAAGTTAAATCTAAAAAAATCATTGCAATTCAAAAAACTATTCACAAAATATTCTCAACATAGCTGTTCACATTTTTAAAAAATTATAAAGAGTTTTGTAAAAATTATAAAGAGTTTTTTATTTAATTTTCGTAATTAACAAATAAAAGAAAGAATACAATTTTCTGCTATTATTAAAAATGTAAAAAATTTTAAAACAAAAATATTTTTTTTAAAAATGTTAATACAAGAACAGTCATACAGATGCAGTGCCATACACAAGAGTGTGGTTTACTGGTTCAATCCTTCCTTAGCCATCCCTTATCCCAAGAAATTTTAAAATTTTTAGCATAAAACTACTCCCTGCACTTTCATCGTGTGTTTTTTAAAATGTAAACCCTTTCTATAAAAGTAGTCAGTGTCCATCATTGAATACAAGATCCTTATATGTTGTTAGTAATATTGATGCCAGATATGGTAACATAATTGGCGATAGAGGGAGCTTTCCAGATTTTATATTGCTTCCTACATAGTGCTGTCAATTCCTGTTGGACAGGTATAAAAGCAGGCTTTCAAACCAAGGTTAGCTGGAAATAGATGCAGTGAGATGTAAGCATTTATAGAATATTCCTAAAGAATAAAGAATTTAATTATATCTTTTATAAGTTAAAAAAATATTTTAAATCCACAAATTCTAGTATTTTAACTAGTTATAAATAATAACTAATTATGTATTGTTCCCTATTTTCAAATATTAATTATAACTCTGAAAAATTAAAATAGGGAATTCATTGAAAAGCACTAAAAATATATGATTCATGATATAAAAAAAAGAATTATATTTCTATACTTCAAGTATTTTCATCAGATTCACAGTAGAATATATTTTGCAATAAACATAAAGTTAGTGTTCAAAAATATGGATATTTGAAAATATCAAAAGTTACGCAAAAATAACCTGCATAAAATAGGAGAGTGGAACATAAAGCATAAGTATAGTACACACCAAAAGTAATAGTCATCAAAGAATAAATTCTTACTGTAGTGAATTCATAAATTGTTACAAATGTAGTCATGGAATATAAAATAAATGTATTTAATAGGATAACAAAATATGTTAGAAGTGTGACAAAAGAGCATTCAGAATATATACTGGAAGTAATAGGGTAGTAGCAGTATATATTCTACAATAAAAAATATAACAGGGTAATGAAAGTATATTCCTAAAATAAAAGGATACTGGAAGCTATTACAAGATTAGAACCAATATACTGGAACCTAATACTTAAAAGTAACAGTTTAGCATTTTTCTCAAGCATACTATTTATAGTACTTAACCTCAAGTTAATACAAAAAATTACTTTGATATGTAAAACATTACTTTTTAAGTATAAATTTTAAAACATTAAATCTAATTCAGTACTGTGGTTAATCAGGCACAAATCTTGCCAAGTATACGGGCAAAATAACATAAGCTCAAATAAAGGCCACAGTCATTAAAAATTTTATTGAATTACTACTTAAAACTACAGGAAGAACAATGAGAAAGGTAGAAGGTGATATTTCAACTATGGCCTGGTTTAGAGGTTTAATGATTGAACCAGATTAACCAAACAGTAATTGTCTTTAATTAACAGTATTCCACAAAAAAATCTGTAAATCACAATGTTTGATTAAATGACCCTCAAATTATATGTACTTAAATGGCATAAAAACTTGCAAAACATTAAAAGTTCATATAGGCCTATAAGTAACTAACATCTTTTATAGCGAGTAAAATTAATAAAAATACATTTATTGAATCCAGACAACAGGCCAAAAGAATTGTAATAAAGTATTAAAAATATAAAGTAATTAAACATTAGTAAAATTATTGACACAATAAAGTTTATCTAAATAAAGAAAAAATATTTGTAAAAGTTTTTAATGCTTACAAACAAGGGGAAAATTCCCAGGAGAACAGTAAATAAATAAGTTACGTGCACTGAATCCCCATGGTAAGGTTTTTTGATACTTTCATCATCACAGAAAAAACCAGCCTTTTTACCAATTGTAGCAAAACTGGAATTATTATATATCACAAATAAAAAAGCTGCAAAAAGTAATTTTCAAATTACAAAGAGATAGTTGGTTTACAAATTCACAAGATTCAATTGTTTAAAAAAAGAAATTTAAAATATCATACAAATGAGTATTATTGTTAACCAACACAAAAAGTGAAAATTGCATAATATACAACTTTCAGACATAGGAAATTTTAAACTGCTTAAAAAAAATGTCTAATAATTTAAAAAATTCTCTTACAACATCTGTTTTGTAATCGGTACAAAATTTCTTAATTATGCTTAATAACTCACTAGAAAAATAAACAAAATGATGCAAAAACTGTTTAATAAAAAGAAGATGCAACAAATTCAACAAATAAAAGCATATTCATAAATTTATTAAAAATGTTATTAATTATGAATGCATGCTATCAATTTGAAAACACGAATTGTTTTTAAGAATACCAAAAAAAAATTTACAACCTAAATACTAAATCAAAAGTAAATTTAAGCAATTTCGAATTATTTCTAGTAAAAGTGTAACAAGAGGATAGGGTTTTTATAAATAAAAGTAAATACCATAAAAACTAAGGCATAAATATTTATTTTAATATAAGCAAGGAGAATACTAACATTTTTATCATAATTATTTTAACATAAAAATTCAGATTTGCATTTTTTTTTTCATTCAAATTATGAATAAATTTCTTTTAATATTAAATCAATCGTTTAATAAGCTATAACGTAGAAAAAATAAACTAATTATAAAAGAAGTTAAGTCACCGACAACATAAAAGATCCCATAAACTTACACAGAATTCGAAATGGAAATCGATTTATTTTATAATTTGATTGCACCATTTCGATTTCTTGCTTTGGTTTAAGAGGAAAGTATAGCTTTATCTTGATTTGCAGATATACACAACAAACAAAAAGTACGTAATTCTACATAGAAATACTTTAAATGAAAACCTAAAAAATTTATAGTCATGACTTAAATTCACATTGTTTCACATTAAATTTCCATTCACTTATTTGATTATTAAACATTAACACTTTCATTCCTGAAAAGCCAATCGTTCCTGTTTATATTTGATGCGATAAGTAACAAAAGCAATAAAATCACATGTACGTGAGACAAAATCTGATTGGTTGGTTGCTTTTACCTAACACCCCTGCATGATTGCTTTACCTCAAATGATTAATCAAAGAAGTGATAAAAATTTTATTTGATTTGGATTAATGTTAATTCATGACGAACGTATTACTCACACAAGTCTAAGTAATTATTCAACATAATTCCGATGGATTAAACTAGAAAATATCACATGAAAGAAGAAAAGTTCTTTTAATCTTAGGAAAAAATTCATAGAAATTTAATCTATTTGTGAAAAAAATTAATTGGATTCACTTGCATTAACGAGTTATTGGAAGGATTTATTATATTCTTTTTAACATACTAGAAGAGTCAATGAGTGTTATTTAAACAAATTTCACTTGACTTCATCTTCTTCCTGCGTTTGCAGTGTTATTGACGAGAAAAATGTTGAACACGTGTGCGATACTTCTGTATTCCAAGTTTGTCAGAGAAAGGAAGAGATACTAAGACTGGTTCTCAAGGATATTGATATAAATTGTCCTCCATATTTTCATAAAATTACTTTCACCATAAGTGCTTTTAACAATATCTGTAAATGCATTGTAAGCATTTGAAACATTTCATAACATTTAAATTTTCTTTTTTTTTTCTCCTTTTGTGATGTGTTTTATACTTACTTTTGTAACCCTCATGTAATACTTTGAGGTGGACGGGTATTTATAAATATTCCAATTTTTAAAAAAAATAAGTGAATAAGTGTTTATTTACGTCGCACTCTAAAGCAACACGAGGGCTATTGGCGACGGATCTCGTTATTTTGACCGAGTCAAAATAACGAGAAGGTGAGAAGGGCAACACCTGAACTGGCTCAACTCTCCAAACTATTGCATCATGCCAACGGAAGGACTTTGAGCCGCATTAACATATTTAACGCGCACAATTTTCGAAACAAGACAAGTCTTCAGGGGCACCCTAACTCGAACCCCCGTCGCGCTGGCCATGAGTTTTTGACCATAACCGCTAGGCTACCGTGACCATTTTGGAAAAGTCAAAGATTCTATAGTAAGGAAGAAGTATCTTCTCAGAACCTTTGACATAGCAACAACATTTCCATCGAGCATAGCGGTCGAAGGAGAGAGAATACAAGCACACTCTAAAACAGTGGTTCCCAAAGTGGTCCCTACGTATTCCAGAGGTCCCCGATATTATTCCAGAGGTCCATGGAAATGATTTGGGAGTCCCTGAACAACGTCAGCGAGTCCACGCAAGTGGTTAATATAAAATTTTTAAAAAATTGGTCCATTTTTGTTTTTATATGGAAATTTAAATAAATAACACTAATTTACTTGGATATTCCCGACTGGATGGGACCCTTTTGCGCGTTGGCTAACTCAGATCCCAAACACAGATAAATCCATTTTAATACAGGAGCATCTTATAGAAATATCCACAAATGAGGGACCTAAACCAATCTTTGAAAAAGGATACCACAAATTCTGGTTATAAAAACAGATCCTAATTTTATATCCAACATTGTGGGTTATTGTATAAAAGTTATTGACTACGTTCCCGTCTTCCAGTTTGGTAAAACGTGGATTCAGTGCTGTAAAATACCTCATCGCACTCAAAAAAAGAAACCGGCTAAAAACTAGTGCTCGTAGGGATTTGTGGTTTGCTACTCATAAACATTGAGGCGGACATAAATATACTCATAACACTCATCAAGTTCATCCAAGTCCTTAATTTTTTTCAAATTTTATTTCAAACAAAAGTTATAATTTAAATAAATAATTCTTCCAGAATTTCTTTTTAAAATTGCATTTGTGTAGCTTTTTTATTTGGGGATCCTTGGGAAAGTTTTCAATGTAAAAAGGGTTCTATGAGCAAGTTTTGACTATAAAAAGGGGTCCATGGGCAAGTTTCGACTATAAAAAGGGGTCCATGGGTTAAAAAAGGTTTGGAAACCGCTGCTCTAAACTATATATACATCTACTCACCACTCCGTCAATTTGCACAGTCCTTATTATGACGTCCATTAGCAGATGGAAGACAAACATTCCAACCGCCGACGTAGAATGGAGGTACCATGGTGGTAGATGCATCATTCACTCAATGTTGATATCACTGTTTAAATAAACTTCCACTATTTAACAAATTACAACTTTATTTTCCAACTACCAAAGCTTAACTACCTCATACCTTATGACAACCTCACAAACTTTACTCTCTCTCTCTCGGGTACTCTCTCATACGCACCTCTCGTCACACACATTACTGAGGATACAATTGCACAACACCACTGTTGAAAGAGCACAATCTATATCCTATATAATCACATACACATGCGATATACATATATATGTATATAAGAGTATGATGCCCTTTCGTCAATAGTTGGACCAAAAATATCAAGAACCGTATGATCTTTTGGTAAAAATTTGCAAAACTATCACAAAATACATTTAAATTGACTTTGATAAAAATTGAATTCTTAAATATGCAGATATTCATCAAAAATATTTTTTAATTAAATGTTGCATTTCAATAAATTTGCACAAACTAAAAAGGGTTGTTCTAAATCCGCACAAATTTCTATATATATATATATCCAGATATTTATTTACTATTACTTTTCTACTAATTTCGTATTTTTTTTCCTCACAACTTAATTAAATCACAAAACTAAAAAAGTTGTCCCAAACTTAAACAATGTTAATAATTAAGGTTATCGTCGCTTGATGTTAAAGAACAGGAAACAAATTCGAAATACTTTTTCAGATATAAAAGAACTGAAGCAAAAATATTACATTCTGGCTTCGCTATCCTGTTGAGAGCAGCACAATTTATCATACTCTAATCCATTTTTTATGGCTAAAAGTAGGTTTTGGATTTTTCTCTCGTACCACAATGATAATGAGCTATCGCTTTGTATGTTCAAGTGAGAGAAAAAAAATAATTTATGGGATATATTCTGAAATTTTAAAAACGATATATTATAAACAGTTGCATGGATTATAATGATGCAAATTTTCACGAAAATTGAGACATTTTTTCTGTCTAAAAATGTGCTTCGCGTTTAGTTCAGGCTCTCGTACATTTGGCGAAGACGCACTTAATTTTATACAAAAAAAAAAAAAAAGATTAAAGTTAAATAATTGAAAATAACTTACTATTTTTCAGAAAGACGAAAAATAGCTTTAAGTATTTCCTTTTTTTTAAATGCTTTTCCATACATTTTCAAATTTTAATTGTCTTTTGGAAACCATTTTAAAATAACATAGTCATGAGTATATAATATTAAAATTAGATTACTCCTCCTTCAATTTTGCATTCGAGAATACATATATTTTGAGAGTTTTACCATGCACACTGCTGGACAATACAATTCTTTGAAGGAGAAATGATACATGCATCAAATTCACATGAAAGAGGAAGATGCTGGGATATGCAACAACACAGTAGGGAGGAACACAAAAAATAATGTTAGATTTATAAAGACAAAATCTCATATATTTATTTTATTGTACTTTATATTTTGATTCCAATACAGGTACGTGCAAAAATTCTATCCTTTTTAGAGATTACTTCCAGCTGAATTAACATCATAGATGACGTAGTGATGGTTGGAGTCTTGGCCAATAAAATGTGTAAATACCCAGCATATAAATTAACGGTATTATCCGAGATAGTACAATACCAAAAGACCTAGGAGAATTCTCCTAGATTCTTACAATCCACCATAGCATCGCAGTTTCATGCTCCAGCAGCCCTTGAACACTTGCAGTTAAATTATGGCCACCCTGTGTTTACAGCATTTCTAGTAAAATAATGTCAAAAAAATTCTTTCACATTTTTTTTAATAAATTATCTCCAAATGTAAATAATTTGCTTTCATTTGAAATTAACATTTTTTTTCACACTATAATAGTATCCAAAAAAAAAATCCTTCTCACAGATGAAATACATAATAGTTTCCAGAATCTAAAATTATGCCCAATGTGTTTATTCTATTAGCCTCTCGTTTTAATTCCACAGGCTAATAGAATAAACACATTGGGCCTCTAGATTTAATTCCACAAGGGTCGTGGGTAGCCTAGTGGTTAGAGCATCGGACTCCAGACCTGAGTTCGATGCCCGATGCTACTAAATACCATCGAGTATAGACGGAGTACGTGCTCGTTAAATCAGTGGGTCCGAAAGTCTTGCAGCAGAAACCACGAGTGCAGGGGGCTGGAGAAGTTTCCCTCCCCTTCAGTTCCGTGCCAAAATTGTGGAGGTGGAGATAGGTGGTGTCGCCATTTATCGTTAAGAAGTCCAACCTGTCTCATAGGCAATGGCAACTTTCATTCCTTCCCTGCGGGAAGGACACGACAACAACAACATTTAATTCCACAAAAAATAAAATCTTACATTTTACCTCCAAAAAGTGTGATCTCTTCCTCACTCAGTTTAATTTTAAGAATTGTATCAAATAGACCAGAATTATATGTGGTCTTTCTATACAGAATTTATTAAAAATTAAATCCATTAAAATTATATTTAATGGAGTGAAAACTGCAATGTAATTTAATTACCATAAAATCCTGCATATATTGCACACTTTTAACACAAAAAATAAGATTGAAATTTAAGGGTGTGCGCTATATGCCAGGTATAAAAGTGAGAGCTTTAAAAATAAAAGATAAGCATAGAAAAAATTAGACTTCTACATGTATGGAAAAATCATTTATAAGAAACAAACTCTGTCATATATATAATTCTAGAAATATATAATTTTTTCTAAAGCTCTTGGAAAAATATTGCGAATAAATACACTTCAAAACAACAGCATTACACACGTACATTTCAGGTTTTTACATATAAAGGGGCTGCAACTTATACGATGAATACACCTAAAAATAAAAATTACAGCTGGAAAGTATAGGTGCATGTTATACCCCGGATTTTATGGTAAATGAAAAATGTCTTCTATTCCCTGATCAACATTTCCCCAAAGCTTTCAATTACAAAACAAAATACAGAAGATTGCAGACTTATTCTAATTGAAACACCATTTTAATTTAGAGCAAATGCTTTTTTTTTAAATGCAGTAATGTGTGTATAACACTGAAAAGACAATTCGACCCAGTTGTAATATCGAGTATTGCTAAAGTGGCGTTGAGTCATTGACCATAAATTTCTTCTTTCAAACTAAGAAACCATCATTTTGCTGACTATATTCCAGATCTATTTCTATAAAGAGCTAACTACTTCTGTCAATCATTTTTAAACCACATATTGTTGCTATAGTAACACTTCCAAACTTTATCCACTTTGATGAAACCAAGTTACAATAAATGCATTTCATTTGAGATTACTCAAAAATTGAAAACCCAGAGTTGAAATGAAATAACAACAGTAACTGATATTAAGAGTAATTTATTCTTTTTATAATAAAATGATTTAAACAGGACAGTTATAGCATATAAAAATGCACTTAAATAAAAATATTACACTAGATAATTTTTGTCATGTATCAGTACAGCATGCTTACAATATACAAACACACATGTAATAACGTTCACACCACTCAGAAAATATGTATACGAATAAAATTGATATATAATTTGTATCGGGAAGGCAATGTCTCAAAGTTAAAAATGATTCATTACAGATCAAACAATAGTTTTGAAACCCTTAAAAGAATGGAGCTTTCAATTTTTACCGCAAAAATGTGACTTTCATCTTTTTAACATATTTTATAATATACGAGCATACAAAATAATTAAAGCTAAAGCAAGTGGAACATTATAATTTTACCAAATTTATCAAAATAAATTTTTAAGAATAACACGAGAAAAAAATTAATGCAACTGAAAATTAGCCTCTTTTAGAAAAGGCAAATGGTTCTAAATATATAACTAAAAAATTGTCATATATAGAAAAAAATAAATTTCAAAATAATTGAAAAAAATTAATTGATTTTTATGTAACATTTTTATGAAACAAATTCCAATTTAATGTACTATGTTTAAATATACTTTCTTAGTTTTGTTGTACTAAATCAATATATCAACATAAGACTAGTTAAAAGAAATAAGCTATTATTCTGCAAATAAAAGGAAAGTAATATTTAATTGTAGTTGAAAAATTACAGAAAAAGAGAAACAAAAGAAAAATTCATTACACTGCCTTATAGAGAAGTATATTCAATACTTTCAAATATTACACAATTTAAAAATTAAACTTATATAACAAATCACATGAAATAAAATTTTCTTTTCATAAATTGCCAAATCATGTTATCAAAGTAATACTGGAGAATTTTTAACAAATCTTTATATATATATATAATAAAGAGAACTTTTAAAACTGAAATATCCTAGCCAAATCTCATAGGTATAAATTTTACATACTGATCTTAAGCAACTTTCTTGCTATGCAAATAAGGTACTAACAATTTTTTATATCTTGAAAAGAATTTCACAAATTTAATTATATGCAATATAACTTGTTCTTGTCAAATACAAAAGTCACATAAATTGATTTTAGGACATAAATTGTGATTCAAATAACATAACAATGTTATATGAAAAGGAATCAATTAAATTAAGAATCAATTTTTCAAAAAGATTTATTGAGGAAATCAATCAAAGCCTTACACACCTGAATATTCTTAAAATTCTTTCAACTAGTTTTAAAAATTGTAATATTTGTGGAAATTTATTATCAACCTGATTTATTTTTATTTCTCAACTCTCTAAATTCATAATTCTTTTAAAATGATTTATTATTACTCTATATAATTGTAAGCTTTAATTATCCATGTAAAGTACTCCAATGTGAGAGAATATTAATGTCGCACCATTGAGCTACTTGAGGGCAGGTAGCTGAATGGTGTGATGCTAATATACTCCAACAATAAAAAACATGTTTTAGCAGACTAACTCACCATGAGATTAAAAATAATGCATATAATTTTTACAAGAAATTACGTTTTATACCTCAAATTACAAAAATATTAATTTCTGAAAAGAAGTACATGGAGGCTAAATTTATATTCAAACAACTCAAATTTATATAAGATTCGCATAGAAATGCAAGATGGAGCAAGAAATAATAAAAGGGATATAAAAGATATTGCATTATATTAAAATGATTAAAGTAAAAGAAAAATTTAATGAAAGAACCAATACAGATATTCATAAAATAATCCAAGAGAAAAATTTTAAAAAGTTATCCTTGTAAGTTAGAAGTTATCTTCATAACTATACATATAAGCTCTATGTTCATAATTAGCACAATAAAAAGAGTATCTTGGAAAAGAATATTAAATTTTGTAATTGTACTGAAAATTCCTTTTTAACAATTAAAAAGAAGAAATATTAGTTTTATTTTTAAGGAATTTCACTTTAATAGTTAAAAGGTTAATTTCATGACTGTATTAATTTTTAGTAAAATGATGTGATTGACATAGGTATTGATAACAATATCACAGAAAATAAATATTTTTTTTTTTTACAATGAACAATACAACATTTGTACCATAAGGGAACATAAAGACAAAAGGACTTTACAACATTATAAAAAGTAACAAGCAATTCTTATTACTAGCCCTTAAGGGTAGTATATGCTGAATCTATACAAGTGATACAAATAAGACTAGCACTGGTTTGAAAAGTGAATGTAAATTAAATGTTATGGATAGTTCTAGTTTACAAATGCTCCAAAATCAAAAATTGTATCAGGAATATCAAAACTGAATAGCTGAGATTCAAAATTCACAAATATTCACTTATATTTTGGTCAGTCATTATGGCAAAGAGAAAAATTTAAAAGTTACATATTCCACAGAATAAAAAATTGTATGCTCAAAATTCATAGATATCACTTTCCAATAACCTTCCAGCTAATACATAACAGTTAAGACAATATAATTTTTAAAAATAATTACTTGGAAACATGAAGTTAAAGATCTAACTCATATGAATTTAAATACAGAGACTATATAATTAGCATTACATTTTTAAAAAAATGAGCAGAAATTATATAATTAAATACAGCACATGTAAAACAATGATCATATTCAAACTATAATTATACAAATCTATACAGAACTTGAATATAATATAGCATATAATGCAGCCTCAGGTACACATTTAAATACATTAGAAATATTATAAAAACTGAAAAAATATTAAGCATTATTTAAAATAAATTATAAAATAACCACATAATTTTTTTGAAATCAACTTAACATTTTCATAGAAGTTTCATACAAATCTTATTACATTCAAACACAACACATAAATAATGATTAAAACATGTAACATCAGAAATAAAAATAACCACAATTAGAAGAAAAAACTTTCGTTTCATCTGTGTACAATTAGTAGTAATATACATACATATATAAAAAGCAAAATACAAATACAAAGTAAATTATGCACCAAACACTCCAAAAATTTTATAAGAATTTACAATATCTCAAAGAGAGAAAAATAATAAGTTATATATGTAATAAAAGTACATACAATTATAAGAAAATTATTTAAGAAAAATTAATATGCTTGTGAGTGAAAATTAAACATTGAAGTAAAATTTTATTATAAGCAAGAGAAACAATGAAAATGCATGAATATTGACACATTTTTATACCCATTAAAGTACAATAATATTCTATACACTTAATTTTTGTGTAATCATATTAATTTCTTTTACTTAATGAAGGTTTTTAAAAAATACTTATATACAAAGGAGAATAACAGAACAAGACAAACAAGAATAAATTTAAGAAATTATATAAATCTTACAATTTAAAAAAAGGAGAGAAGAGACTTTTTGAAATAAACATCAAAATGAAATTAATATACAACTTCTGAGAAAAAAATATTGGAATGTGATCTCTTTTAGAAATAAACTCAATTTAAAATGGAATGAATAATAAAAGTAGATTATATGTATCTAATCTAATTCAACCTTGTATATTTATATCTTCATATATACTAGATAATTTAATAACTCTTCTAGCATTCAAATTTTATATGTCTCATAGTAGTTTTTAAAAAATAAATATATATATATATGTTCAACCTAATAAATTTTGAATTAAATTACTTTATAACAATAAAAAGAAATACACACAAACTAAATTTTCTTAATAAATTAGTACAGAAATATATAATAAATTTCACTATAATTTTATACTTATGTTCATAAATGTTTAAGCATATATTTTAATTTATATGATAATTTTACAGAGCTATACGTTTATGTAAATTTTTGTTTTAAAATTTAAAAACATCTAAGATTTTTTTCTTAGATATTATTTAGAAACTTATTTGTAGAATTACAGACTCTTTTCTGTATAAACACAAAAATCTTTTTAAAATATTCAAACTTACATTTACATATGTTAAATCATGAAAAAATCATTAAACAAAATATTAACAAACAATTATTTTAGATTTTGATTTCAATGAATATTTATTAACTTAATTAGTAAATAACCTTCAAAAATAAATTCTTAAAGAATATTCACTGTGAACAATGTCACTTTCAAAATACAATTTTAAGAATACATTCCATAAACAGCTTCAATAAAATCAACTATTCACAATTTAAAAAGTTGAGCTGTCTCAGTACTTTTCTTTATAATCTTTAGGCACACACAAAATGTGCAACTTAAAAATACTTCAAATTAAAACAGAAATTGAGGTCCAACAGACTGTAGGAATGTTTAAAATGCTTTATATTTATATCAATTAAAGAATAATATGGTAATATACAATACTTACAGTACCACAAAACTGAAATAATAATATAAATATATATATCCACATATATTTATATATAACCATATGTAACACTTCAAAAATGGGATGTTAAATATCAAATAAGCTACAGGAATTGAAATAAATACAATCCTGTTCAAAAAAGCAAATGAATTGTAGTATAGAAATACACTAAAATGGAATGATATTACAATGAAACTCATACTTCATCCGGCATTAAATGCTTTTCTCCATGATTGTTAGTTTGAGCTTTTTTTAAAAAGTTCATTTGTCCTGTTTTACTCTCCAGTTTCTTTTCAAGGTCAAAAATTCTTAGCTCATGCTTTTGGATAGTTGCTTTTAATTTTTTCACTTCTTCTAAGAGCTCATCAATTATCTAGGGGAAAAAACAAATTTGACATGATTAACATAAATGAGAATTCATCCATCTTTTTTTATTTTTTGTTTTGTTATTTTAAAAAACGTTTTACATTTACAAATTTTTTTAAATAAATACTAAAATTCATTCAGTTTAGGAAATTGAGAAATATTTTTTATATTAAAAACTTGCCGTTCTATGTTTGTGTGGAAAAAAAATTAAGATGAAATAGCAATTATAATAAAATGACTGAATAAAAAAAACTTTTTGTAGAATTCTACAATTATCTTATTACACAATCTAACTTAACAAAAGTAAAACTCTGAGCTACTGAATTAAAAACATGTTAACTGAAACATTTCATGTACTTTGACAGGAATGATTATTTGCTTTATACATTTCTGAATCTCATGTCTTGAAGAGGCAGGCTGTAGTTAGTACTATTAAAAAAATACAGACATTATAAATAATGCTTAGAGTACTTAAACTGTCTGCTTTCTTCAGTTTTAACAATTTAATATACAACACAAAAATTACACCCTTTTCCCCTACAGTTCACAAAATATGAAAAAACCATAGGTTGAAAATATATTGTTTATTTTATTTTTAATTACATATTGCAAACTTTAAATTTCAGATGGCAACGTTAGTAATAAAATTTTATTATTATTTAGTTTTTTGCGAATGGCAACACGAGTTGTTCTGTTAGATTATTTTATATTTAGAATTAATTCGGTAGAATAAAGTTTTTTTTTATCGGTAATCTTCGAAAACATTTATCTCTTTTATTTCAAATTGCTAGCCACCATAGCACGAGTTTTAATTAAAACTACTTCGATTTAGAAGTGTGGAAAAAGTGATTTGGTGTCCTTATAATGGTTTTGAAAGCTAAGAAAATTAGTTTAGATTTTCTTTTGGAAGCTTTAACACCCTATGTCAGGGGTGGCCAACCAGCGGCACGCGGAAGTCGTAACTGTGACACGTGAAGACTTATTGAAAAATTTAAAAAAATTTATGAAAATATTACTGAATTAATTGAATTACAATAGAAATTTATCATGAAGAAAATATGTAAAAATCAAATTTTCAGCGAGATTTTAAAAGCACTAAGGAAGATTTTTTCTTTTCTTCAGTGTTGCGCCAAAAATGAGATTATGCTCGAAAACTTACAATTCCACAGTATTATATCGTTCCGAGAAAAGTGTTGAGTGCGGGTGACTAAAAACAAATAAATTCTCTCACGGACGGTCGAATCTGCCTAAAAAGTCACTCTCTCTCGGGGGCGGTTAATTTTTAACATCTCAGATTTTCATTCAAATTTCAGCTTCCCCTTGTATTGCTGAAGTTTAATGTTTATAGCTATTGGCTGTCAGCGTAATTTCAGATAAAAAGGTTTTTCCATAGGCGTTGGCTATTTACAATTTCTGTAATATCAAGAAGTAATTCTGCAATATATTAGGAGATCAGTTGTTGATACGGTAGAAGTAATTCTAGCCGCACAAAATAGCCGCTTTATAAAGCAGAGGGAGTGAGAGCTTGCATCCATGATGAATCAGAATGCTGGATTTTTGGAGCCTAGAAAATTTGTAAACATTGGCAAACTGTTTCTAGCTGTCAGATTCAGAGTATTTTAAACTATGTTTAGCAAGACGTTAAGCTTTTTTCCTTTTCTAAAATTGTTTTTAGATTTTAGCATTGAGCATAGTTGTTTAATTTTTTTTTTATTTTCAATATGTTTATGAATAAACCTTCGACATCGAAAAGAAATTATGAAGAGGATATTGCAGCACGTGCTTTTAAAATTGTCTGGGAGGAACAATACTTGTTTACACATGAAAATGCTTCCAAGCCTGTTTGTTTGATATGTGGAATTTGTACGCAGTTGCACAAAAAATTTAACTTGGACCATCATTTCAAACAACTGCATAGTGATTTCAACAGCAAATATCCTGTTGGATCAAATTTGTAACGGAATTTATCCATAAAAAAAAAGAAATCTTTTGCCCAGCTAACAATCTTTGTTCCAGAAAAGAAAAGACGAAATAGAAATCATGTTGATGGCTTCATATGAACTTTCTTTGTTGATAGCCCGCAAGAAAAACCATATTCTAACGGAGAGGAGATAATAAAAGTAGCCTTTTAATTTTCGCCCAAAATGTCGGTGATCTAAATGTTAAAAATATGGTTGATAAAATAGCTTTGTCTAGAAATACCATCATGCGCAGTATAGATGGCATGGGGCAGGATGTTGGAACGCAAATTGTCTATGGACTTCAAAAATGTAAATATTTTCATTAACTTTGGATGAAAGCTGTGATATCCCCAGATAATGCACAGTTAAGCATCTTTCATGCGTTACACCGAAAAGAATTTTTTGGAACTTCTTGATTGCATCAACTAGTTTTAACTACAGGTGAAGAAATTTTTAAGGAACTTATAAATGTAATTGAAGTTAACAAAGTAGGATGGACAAAATTAGGCAGTGTTTGCACAGATGGAGCGCCTTGCATGGTTGCAGAATAAAAGGTTTCGTTGCATTGCTTGAAAATTATTTGGGAAGAAAAGTTTTCAAATGCCATTGTTTTTTACTCATCAAAAAGGTCTTTGTACCAAGGTCTTAAACTTGTCTTTTGTTGTTGACCCCGTGGTACGCTGAATCAACAAAATACAAGCTCGTGCTCTGAATCGACAAAGATTTCATACGCTTTTCCCCGAAGAAACGGAAGGAAATATGGCGAGTTACTCATTCATTGTAATGCAAGTTTGCTTTCCAAAGGATTTACTTATAAGATTTTGGAGTTTGAGGGAATGTGTTTTAGACTATCTGGAAGAAAACGATGAACTGCCCAGTGAGTTCGCTCTCAGGAGTGAAAATTGGCTGCAAGATTTAGCTTTTCTTGCCGATATAATGGAATATTTAAACAATTTAAATAAGATTACAGAGAAAAAATTGTATTTTTCCTGCCTAGTTGATCATATATCTTCTTTTGGGAACAAACTTTTTCTTTTTTGTCTGGATTTTGGAGAGAAAAAATTAACTCGTTTCCCATTCATGCCGGAATTATCTGCCAAAGTTAATACTGTTCCGAACTATTATAGATTTAAAAATTTAATATCCATTTTGCAGGAATCTTCTAGTGCCAGGTTTGAGGATTTTAAAGATGATAAAAAAAAAACTGAACTTTTCACTAATCCTTTTTCGATTTCTCTTTAAGACGTTAATTGTTACCCACCTCAGGTACAAATTGAAATTGTTGACCTACAGCACCATATTACTCTAAAAAGCAAATATAAGGAAATTATTTTAACCGCAAATGATCCAAATTACATCGAATTTTGGAAATTTGTGCCACCATGCAATTTTCCAAATTTACATGATGTAGCGATCAGATATTGTTGTAGATTTGGATCAACATATGTTTGTGAAGAAATGTTTTCTGTTATATGAACGTAATTAAATGAAAATATCGCTCAAAATTAACTGATATGCACCTAAAACACCTAATTTTGTAAGCATCTTCACGAACTAATCCAAAAGTAGATGATTTAGTAAAAAAACTACAAATTTAAAAGCCACATTAAGAAAGTACTGACTGCTAAAAATCATTTAAAATTAAATGTTTCAAGTTGCTTATTTTTATTTTGTACCTAAGCTAACTGATTGATCCTGTAAAAATTTATCAGCACTAAAATACAAGTTTCCACTTTTGTTTTACTTGTTATACTATTTTTTAACATTTTCACTATATAGAACTTGCATTTAAAAATATGTTTTTGGTGTAAATAACCCATAATAAAAGCCTATAAGTAAAATTTTTTCACTTTTGAATTTTTTTAGTTTGGTGGAAAAGTTAGAAGTGGCACGCCTAATTTTTTTTATCAGAATGTGGCACACTTCCCAAAAAGGTTGGCCACCCCTGCCCTATGCGTATAATTTAAAATTGTTCACATTTATTGACTACAGAGATAAACTTACAGAATTTTGAGTTTGTGGGTTATTTTTCTTAGGCATATTATCAAGAAGATTAGACTTTGAAATGGGTTTCAATTCTTGCTTCTTTGAAGGCACATATCCTTCCTTTAATGACATCTAAAATAAAAATTCATTTTTTTAAAAAAAGTATATAACATTTTATCAATACATTTTGTTACTAATATTGTAAGAGAATACAAAGAATAAGTGAGACAATTGTACACACCAACAATGAACAAGGACTAAAATATGCATTTAAAAAAATCATTCTGTAAGTTACCTAAACCTAAAAAAAGACATTTGAATTTATTTTAAGCATATAATATCTTATATGACATTTTGTTTTATATAGTTATTCATTTCAAATCAATACTTATATGATAGATAAGGAAATAAAAGTATCAAATACTTTTGGAAAGATCCAAGAAAAATAATTATGTTAAGCATAATTATTCTGTATCTATTAATAATTATGATTAAGAGCATTTGCTCTCAAACAGCAAAAAAAAAAAAAAAAAAAAAAAAATATGCAATTGTAAGAATTTTAGACAGTAAAATTTACAACAGAGCAGACAATGGTTTAAATTTATGAATAAAGAATAGAAAGACTTTTGTTGTAAAATGGAATAAAATACAAATGTTTACATACTGGAGCAGAATAGTGTGAGCAAATGATTTAACTATATAGAAATAGAAGTTATAAATGTTTTATTAAAATATAATAGAGTAGAGAAACTTTCTGGTTCAAGTCATCTCAATATTTTGTGTATACATAGAACAGGTTGTGTTATTCAAATCAGACTAAAAACTCATTTTGAATTTTTGAGTAGTAAGCAAACTTCAATAAAACACATTAAATTTTTCAGATATAAAGTATTTGTTCATATACCTTATCAGGTTATTAGAAATTAGATACAAGGTCAAAATACAATGAACAGAAAAAAGGAAAGTTATTGAAACAATATTTATTTTTTCAAAATATTAAAACAAGTACTCATAACTAAAAACATCTACAAGAAATTCAAATCTTAACACCTCAGATGAAAAGCAACTAACATTTTATATTTATATTAATGATAAATAATTCAAGGGCTATAAAACCATAAAAAAAATTGGTATTGCATATATCGACTACCTGCTTATGAAATTCATGTAAATTTTAGAAGAACAAGATGCAAGCCTAAGGCTCATTTTGTGTCTAGAATATCAGCAAGCTTCCAACACAATAATGAACTGAAAGATAGCGACTCCAAAACTTTATGCAAACTAATAATTTTGACAAAACTTTTCAAACTTCATACAAGGAGACCTAAACTTACATTAATATCAAAATTGGTAAAAATTAGTTTAGTCTTAAGGATTTAACTTAAGAACTTGATATTTTTTCTACAGACAGGTCAGGAAACAAAACTTCTACCATAAACACATTAAATTAGGGGTGTCAAACTCGCTGCCCGTAATGAACATTTTTGCGGCCCTACCAGTATATCGGCACACAATAATATATAATAATACATCCAAATTCTTTCCCGATATAGGAAAGATAGTAGCAGAGAAGTAATGTCAAGTGTCAGAATGTAAACATTAGATTTTTCTTGTTCTTTTATACATGTTTATTACAACATATTGCTCGAAATAAACCTATGTTTTTATGAATATTTTTTTTTGTGGCCCACCTTTAGTTAAACCTTGTTTGTTTGGCCCAAGTTAGCCTTTGAGTTTGACAATTTTGCACTAAATTATCCAAATTTCATTAAAAATAAATATCAATGTATAGTGTAACAGATGCAGGAAATTCTCATACCTTGTTAGATCACATCTCCATTGCATTGAAACAAAATAAGAAAGACCCAATTTATTCCCTCCAAAAAAGAAAAAGCAATAGATAAAATTTGAAGCAAATTACAAAGATCAGAACTTCTCTATAGAAACATGAAGAAATTTTACAATCTCTTAAATGTGTGAACATTATTACTGGGAAGTTTGGAATTTTAACCAATTCAAGAAATGAAATTTGAATATCAAATCTAATATATATTCCAAATATATTAGAGAATAATAGAGAAATCAACTGCATTTCAGCCTTCAGAACAAAATCACCACAAATATAGACAGAATTTGATTCCAAATAAAAATGCTGAATATTCTTACTTGCCAATTCCCATAGAAATAGTTTTCATAGTAAGCACAAAAGGGGTTATATTTGCAATATATAACATAACTCCAAACATGTTGGGTATACTTATTTTAATTGTTGGTTAAAACTGCAGCTCACCATCTGAAAGTCAGTTGCCAATACAACATAATCAACAGTTTTCAATTTTTGAACTTTTCTATTCTGAGAGCAACAGAGTTGTGAAAATAGAAAGATATAATGATCAAAATATTTCCTTATGAATTTAAGAGAAAAGTCCAGAACAGAATTTTCATTTAATTAACTAGTAATTTATAGCTCTACTTATGATTTAAGCCATATTTCAAATTCAGAGATAAACAAAATACTCATATAATTACATCGTAATTAAAACAGAGTTAACAAAATTTTTTTAAAAAATTTGGGACATAAGTTACCAATAGCTCAGAGATTTTTTTTTTTTTTATAAAAAGTGAAAGCCTGATAACAGTTTGTCAAAACAGGGCATGGTGAAAAAATATCAAATTATTCATTGGTCATGACTTTGTAGAAAGACAGGACTTTACTTAATTGACATCAATTAAATAAAAATAAGTACCCTTAGCTGAACTTGGAATAGAAAACACACACGCACACAGTCTGTCTGTTTTGCTTTCATCACTTGCACTGATGTACTGGTGTTCCTATTTAAATGTTATTAATTCTTATTTTAAGTTAACTGAATATTTTCTTTCTTTAAAATTTATCTGTTACTCATCTGTCTTTAGAATAAACATCAGAGAGATCAAAATTCCAAAATGAAAGATCATCAAATTCTGTTCCCCAATCTAAATGTGATTTAGATTTATAATGCTGCTGTTACTTTGGACATTATCAGACATGAAATGTTTTTCTGCCATTCAAAGATTCAGATGATGGATTTGTTACTAGATTTATGGATATGAGGATGGCTTTTTGTGCGGTAAGTTCAAGTTATCACATACCTCTAGTGCCAAAATGGGATCCATTTCCAAACCATTGCTCTGTGAGGTGCTGATAGTGTCACATACCCTGACTAAAATATCTATTTTTCAGCTGGACTTCATGACACAAGACAAAATACTGACCAAATATAATCAAACAGCAGGCTACAGCTGTCCAGACCATAACTGTTAGGATTTATCCACTCCCCCTAATCACTTCTTAAGAGAATTATGGGCTTGAAATCGATAAATGCACTTGGATATCAACAGTGAATTTTTGAGGTATCCAAAAACTCTTTTTCCTTCTTACTATGTTGGTAAGAGGTTAATGATTTTGTGTATGAAGTTCTATCTAATGAATTTTCCAAGCTACACAGATTGAGCCTCAATAAACCCCATTAATAATTTAAATCAAAACTACTCTCCAGAAATCACTGGAATAAAAGCACTTGAGAGACAGTCAAATGTAAAAATTTGCTTCCAATACTATCAATAGGCCACTAATAAAAAGAAAAGCATTGCCTTTTAAAATATGGAAAAAAACCACAGTTTCTATTTTAACTAGCAATTCATATTGCAACAGCTTTTCACTTATGACTTGATACTATTTATGGCAGAAGTAAAAATGCTTAATAACTATTCTAGCATGAAATCTCTTTCTTGATTAGTTGTCTAGAGTTCCCATCTGCAGATTTACAGTTAAGTAACTCCAAACCTATCCCAAATATAAACCCTCAACATTTTCCACTGAAGCAGTGATCCAGAATTTGAAAATAATGGTAGTTCATTTCAGCTCAGTATTACTGTTAGGGTAAATTTCCAACATAAAATGATCTCAAAGTTCAAATAAGACACTTCATGGATCACAATTATTGACATAAAAAAGGGCTATGCAGCATGGATCAAATAGACTTGACATAATGTAAATTGAAATATACCCAACACTCAATATAATAGGAAATATATACCAATCATACCAATTAATCATGCCTAGAAAAACAATTCTCTTCATATTGTTTAAAAAAATCTTTAAAAAAAATTAATAGTAAAAAAAAATTAGATTTCTTTGGATATGTACATAAATGATCTTCTGGAACTCAAAACCAGCAATGATAGGAGTAAAAACATCCATTAACAAACTCATGAGGAAATTCTTTTCTGACTCAACTGTTGAGAGCAAATATATGTGGATCCACAGATAGGCAGTTCAAACCTCCCCTAAATTTAACAATCAAAACTAGCCACTGAAATGTCAAATACTGTTCTTGAATCAAACATATATAAATATATAATACAATAAAATATGACAATTTTATGAGCTATTCAACTACCCAGCTGATTATAGACAAACAATTCATGCTATAAAACCTTTTCCAATCAATGTTTTACAAAGTGTTATGATAGTTTAAAAATAATATAGCAATTTTATTCCAAAAAAATATTTTTTAACAAAAATAAAATCAATCTCACCAAGGTAGGATCAGCATCTTTTCCATCAATCCATTCTTCGGCTGAGATAGCAGGTGTATCTGCAAGAGTATCTGGATACAAGTCATCTTGGAAGAGATCAGACTGAAATATATAACACACTCTATATTTGGAGTTACATGAATGTCTATCTTCAAAGTAATAATAATTGCAAAATTTTTGATAAAAGAGAAATATTACTTTGCTTAAAAAATACAGCCTATTGAAGCCTATTTTTGTATTTCTTTAACATGCATGTAATTTTTTTTAGCATTGCTATTGATAAAAGAATACTTGAATAATTCTACTTTATTGCTAGGATTTCTATTTGTAAATATTACAAATAGAAAATGTACATATTCCCATAAAAATTTCAAACACAACCATACATTTTCTTAATTAAAATCAATTTGATTAATAATTGCAAATAATTAATGGAAAGCATGACTTTTTAAACAATGACAACGAAATAATTTTGCGTACTAGTAGTTAAAATAATCCTAATTAATTAACAGCAAGCGGAAAATAATATTTTTTTGAAAATATTTTTTGGTTTTAATTAATTTATATATTTTTCCTCTTGAAACTTGTGATATTATTTAGTAAATGATTACTTGATTTTCAAATATAATAAGTACTTAAATTTAATTACTTTTCTTGGCACAGTAAAAGCTATAACTTCACACAAACCACGGGAATGAAGCTTGTAAAACCTAATAAAATATAAAGACAGCTTAATTAAAAAGCTTTATACAAGTCAGAGAATGTAAATGAAAGAGAAGACTATTTGAATAATATACCATTAATTACAATTTATATGTTTCCAACACATATTAGATCATTGAATATAATACCTATTATACAGTTAAGTTGTTAATATATTTGAATAAAATGTAGAAAACTGGTTCAATTCAAAATACCATAAATAGTAAAAAAAAAGATGCTGAAAACACATAAATGTAGAGTAAAACATTTCTAAATAGAAAATATTTTGAAGCAGTCATTTGAGTGTTCATGGTACGAATAGGTATTCATTATATGTCAGTAGGTTTAATGTTAAATACTAATAAAATGTAACATTTGCAAAACAATTATCATCGAGATTTCAGATTCAGGTATAGCAATTAAGAGAGGTCCTTGTATCTTTAAATATGTAAAAAAGGGAGTTAAAAATAATTCAAATTTTTGATGGATCCCTCCTCACACATACATCATTTATAATGAAGATTAAGCAAATATGGCAAAAGTGACCTGGAAAGATTGAATATTTCAAATATCCTCCACAGAAGAAAACAAGTCAAAATCTGTTTAATTCTTCAATTAATTTTTTCCAAGGAATGAGTTTCATAGAATTATTAATAATTCTATGTACATAACTTGAAATATGTTTAAGATTTTAAATGCAGGGGCTATAAACTTTTAAAACTTAAAAACACTGTTTTGAACCAAGATTTTCCCTAGAATCCTACTCTGAGTCAATACATGACTAATCAAAAATAAGAGATAAAAAAAATTATAATAAGTAGAATATGGGTGTAACAAAAAAAAATTTCATGGGCATATAATAAATAATTATGTTACTGAACAAATTTATTCATTAAACAGATGAGTCTAAGAGAGAGAGATAACCGTATATTTTTTCAAATATTTAAATCAAACTGGACCAAGCCACTTATTTCCTTTTTTCAATCAACATGTTTATTGAGGGCAAATGATTTGTTCCAATCATAGATATCACTTTTATAATGAAACTTCATGAGTTATTCACTTGTACATGGTCTTATCAGTTGAGTGCCATTAATTGGAAAAATTTCAATCTAGTTTTTCTGATGCAAACCTTGGCTGCATAATTTACACACATTATATTAGTAATTTATTCAGATACATTCAGCAGACTGGAAGTTACCGGCCTCTAAGTATTGTCAATTAAACTTCAATCACCTTCTATTTTTAAAAAACATTAAGCAGCAGACAAAACCCTGCAGATTCATCAAATCTACAGGAGAAGTTCTTAAGTAACGGTATAGGGCCTCTTACATTTTGCAGTTCTATAAATCATCTTGCATGATGCCAGCACACACACAAATTCATGTTTAATATTGATGCCTTCATACAAAATTTTTTGTTTCTGTTTGTTTTCTTAACCTCCTAAACAAAAGTCCTTAAACTAATAAATCATTGGCTTCTAAATGACACTTCAATTTTCTTAGTAACAATTATTCAAAAAATTTGAGCACAGTTACAATATGGCCTGAGATCATATGTTTAATTTCTGCAAACATATCAAACTTTAAACAACTCATCACATTGATGATATATTTGCTTTCTTGCAGTTATGCTGTTGAAGGAGTTATTGCTGTTTTGAAAGTGAATTTTTAATCTGCACTCTCATGATGTTTATTTCTCTGTAATATAAACTAAGACCATCTTTAAAAAAAAAGATAATTACAAAACTACCTATAAAAGACCATAAACAAAAACGAATGTAACAATTCATGAAACTTGCACCTTAACATTCAGAAAAAACTGAGAAAATTCCAAGAAGCTGCAAAAATAATCTGAAATTTCAGTGGAACACCATTTAGTAAAAAACACCAAAAAATTTAAAAAGCTAAAAAAACCACCTTTAATTTGTGCTTTTTTTTTTCAATGGGGCTGCGTATTGGTATTTTAAACCTTTGCGGACCTAGTACATTCCCCAGGAGCTGGTATCACTTTTTAGTGCTGCGCCATTTGTTGACATAATTTAGAAATAAAGAAATGTGGATCTATATTTTAGTTAAAGCTCCGTTATAACTGACATTTTATCACAATGAATCAAAAACAAAGAAATTTAAAGGCTTTTGCAATATTCCACAGCACCTCCAAAATGATGCAGTACACACTTTGGGAATCACTGGTTTAACGAGTTTTAACAAATCTCAATGATAAAATTAGACTGCGTATTGATTCTACATAATTAGATTTTCATTCAATTATGGACAGCTGTTTGTTCAGTATTAAAATGTCAATCAAATGGAGGTATTAAAATTTGAAAACTTTTGGCCAGCTAATCAAAAAATTTTCTACATACATTAAATCAGAATTTTATATAAATGTATATGTGCTGCTTCTATAAAAACATACTAAGCTAAGCATATGAATTAAATGCACACAAAAAAAGTCACTAAATGACATAGATGCTGAAATGGAGATGGAAAGCTGACTTACCTTGCTATTTCACAATTTCTGACATCACATCCTCGCTTTGGCATCATACCCATTCCTCTTTGGGGCTCACTGGACTGATAAGTACTGATGTAATGAATATAAGGAGCTTCATCAGTTATTTCAAAATAACGGATATTACTGTCACCCTAAAAGTGTAAAAAAAGTTAAAGAAAGAAAAACACATTATTAGATGAAAAGCACTATGACAGATTTTTATATACATAACAATATTTCTCATTAATTTATTTCAGTAGGCTGATTTAGATTAATTGAAAGTTATTCAATCACTATTAGCAATTCACTTGGTAATTCTGAACCATGGTCAAGTGATGAAACATTTGAGTTAATACTTCCTTTTCTAACTTTCACATAACACTACAAGACAAAGCTGAGTTCAGTTGAAATGCTACAGGTTTTAATAGAATTTAGGACTCAAACTTGTAGTTTAATTTAAATATTATGGTATAAAAAAAAATGAATAAATACAAAAATTTGGAGACTGTAACCACTTGGGTTCTTTTTATCAACGTAAATATTTAAAATGTCACAAGCTTAAGACCGAGATTATTAAATATACATTACATTTTATTCCCGAAAAATTTCCCACTAAATTAAGCATTAATTTAAAATTAAAAGGACTGAAAAATACACTATTAGTGGTGGTTCCTATTTTGAACCATAATGATGAGAATAATTTTTGTATTTGAGCTTTTTTTTCAAAAACTATCATACAGCACTGAAAAATACACCAATAGTGGTGGTTCCTATTTTGAACCATAATGATGAGAAAAAATTTTGTACTTGAGCTTTTTTCTCAAAAACTATCATACAGCATAACCTTATTACAAGGGTCACATAAAATTCTCGATCATTTTACAAGAACATCTAAATCAGAACTCATAAAACTGAACTGTGTTTCATATATATCCATGTTTATATCATATTACATTATATGAAAAAATTAAGATTGGCAACATATAACTCAAGAGATAAGAAATAAATACCTTGGCACATAAATAAAGGAGATTAACATCAGGATCATAAAATGGAAAGAGTACTCCATTTGTGGTATCTAAAGTTTCTAATATAATAGGATCTGAAATTGCACTCTGAAAAAGAAAGTTTTTAAGAGTAAATACTTTAAAACAATATTTTTAAAAAATTGTTAAAATTCCTTTATATTGTTTTTATTTTTAAAAAAAATCAGAAGTAGTATAGCTCTTAGTATTTTTTACCCAATGATAATTTCAACACTCATTATCCATCAAGCATAAACTATGCACCTCAAATCAATAATTTTCAAGTCAATGATTAATTAAAAAAATTTTACAGAACATTATAAAACTATTTTGTTTATTTTTAGTAAGATTTATATACTTATTTATAGATTTCCCCAAATATAAAATGAATAAATATTTGAACATAAATAATAAGAGTGATATCACAAAAATTTGAAATGCACATACCTCTTTTCTCAAAGCATATTGCCTTTCACTCATTCTAGAAAATCCTACAGTTAGCAAATGGCCATTTCTTAAATATATAGCCTTTTGAGGCTTAGCTCCATCATGACCAATAGCTTCCTATAGTTGAATAAATAAAATAGTTAATTTTAGACAGACATAGCTGAATCACATACGATTAAAATGAACCATTAAAAAACATAAAAAGAAAAAACTAAATGTGATACTTAAATTAATTTTTACCCAATGTTGTATAATTATATGGAATTAAAAAAAAAACTAAATACTAAATGAGATATATAAATTTATTTTTACAAAATCAGAATGTTGTTGAGAGGCAAAGATAGGATATTAAAAAAATGCACATGTACACAAAAGCTCTATGTTCAAGCTATGATGTGCAACTATTTTAACTATATGTCTGCTGTACCAATCTAACTCCCCAACTGAAATGTGTATGGCAAGCATACTCCACAGGATATCCTCCAATTCTACAAGCCAATGTCCAGCCAGATATAACAACTTGTATTGAGTCAGAGGGCCAATACATCACTGATTTTTTTTCTTCCTTTGTAGCTATACTTCGAGAATAAAATATTCAGGTCCTATGATCCTGTTAATATTCATTTTCAATATATCATTCCCATCTACCAATTTACATTCCACTTCCACAGAACGTTTTACATGTGAAAGGACTACAGCTGTGATAATATATATATATTAAATACTGTTTAATTTAAAAATACCCAATTAATTTTATTAATAGATATTTGAATAAAGAAATTCTAAATAGTAAGGATTAAATTTCCATAGTTTTAACAGGTTATTATTATAGATTTATTATTCTTCCTAGATAGTTTTAGATACCCCCAATTTCTAGTTTTAGATAAAATTACTTTTTTTAAAATTTATTATAACTTTTTAATCATATTATCTTAAGAGTCTCTAAGATAATGGTAGTATGTTTACAATTCTTATTTATTATTTCTATTCTTTTCATACTTTTGCTAAGTGCTATTTTTCAGCCATTGCTTTGCTTTGATTTGAATTTGGGTCCAGAATCTGTCAATAAATTGTTTATTGTACTCAGACTTAGCGCGGGCTCTGCATTTCTGTATGCAATTTTTAGGTAAGTTACCTTTTTCTCATAATGGATTTAGATTTCCTATCCATTATTTCCAATAGGTTTTTGCTCGGTATTATTAACATAAAGGGGGAAGGTTGTCGGGCCAAAAAACATGTTCAACCCCACTTTTATACAGTGGTGTAACGTACACCCCGCACTGCAGCAGGGGGCAAGGCTTCTAGGGGGCCCAAAGCCCGACCCTGATGCCATTAACATAGATTTTCTCAAAATTCGCTTTACATTTTTTAAAATCGAATTTTTAAATGTTTTTCCAATTGGCAATCTAACGTCATTCATAATCAAAATTTTAATACTTTCATTAGATATCTTTAATCCAATAGCCAAATCAAATTTTTTTTTTTTCATTTGCTGAAATTTAGGTGACGAGAGATACTTTTCTTTAGTGGGCTTTCTTTTTAAACCTAAATAAAACAAAAATCAGATGGAGAATCGAATAAAATGCTAGGAATATATGAAAATTCAACACTGTTATTACTAATATATTCATTACATTAGCTACAGGGAGAAAAAAAGACATGATGAACTTTTTAAAAGCAGCAGAGAAAATTATCAGTCTTTAGTTCCTCCATGTGTTTCAATTTCATTTACCAAAGTTGTAAATAACGTACATCTGTTATGCTTTTTTCAAGCAGAATAGTATTATGATACTTGGAAAAGCATAGAGAGCATTTTAAATGATTATTTGATGATAGATTTATACGTATTCAATCAAATGAAGCATAATGAGAAGAAAGCATAATGGAATGTATCAGTTTTTTATTTCTTTTTTCATGAAATCATTTTTGCTTCATACAAAGAACTCTCCTTATTAAAAGTTGCAGTATTTACGCTAGAATATAATTGAACTTTAGGTCAAGCTCCTCCAGGGATTCAGAAATAAAGAATAAGGTAAGTGATACCTCTTTTCTTTTGTAAGAATTTTTAATTGAAAATTATTTTACAGTGTTCGTGTATTTCTTAGTGTTCATTTTTATTTAAGTTACCTGGTTATCTATCATTAGATTTACCGTTTTAATAAATACTCTCTAATGTTATTCATTATTTACTTTGTTTACTCAGACTCCGGTTGATTTTGTATTCTATTATACGTTTAATATTAAATATTTTTATGTGATGTATAAAAGTAGATTATGTAATTGTTTGGCAATCCTTTGTGTGTGTATATATATACACACACTAGCAAGTATGTGTGTATACTAGCAAGTGCTAGAAAAGAGTGTTCTTAAAGACGAATGAGAGAAGATAAGCTCTGAAGAAACCCCTAGACTTGTTAATTCAATGCCGAAAATATTTCAGGGGTTTTTCAACACACGGGGTTATCCAAACAGCTATTAAATAGCTCATTATCCTTTTTAAATAATTTTTATAGTTACTACTAAAATAGTGAACACAGACTTTTTCTACTTGTTGGTATCGCTACAAACTGTACTTATTTTAAAAACTATGAAAGCAAACCAAGTTTACTTTTGTTATTCTCAATACTTGGAATAAACTAAATAAAATATAATTTTAAAATTTTTTTAAAATTCCGGTTTTCAAATTTTTTTGTTTTTGTTTATGTAAGCAGTAGTAGGTGAACATAGACTTTTTCTAGCAAGCAAGCATATATATATATGTTTTTATATTCGGCTCGGGGGCCAAGACCTAACCTTGCGGGGGGGGGGCAATTTTCCGTTATGCCACTGCTTTTATATAGAGAGAATTTTTTTTGTATATAAGCTGTCCTAAGTCAGCAATGTTGATAATACTGTAGCATGCATTCTTTTATATTTTTATACTTAACTCTGTTATTTCAATTTTTCACATCTCCTTTTAAATTCTGTTGTCTGGTTATCTTGCAATTACAATTCTTTTCAGTTTTAATCATGTTAATTCATCTCTCTTGTAGAGAAATTTTGATTATATATAAATATATATACATATATACACACACATTAAAATTACTATTGTATAAAATTATTTAAATATATGAAAATTAGAGCCTTTTAACATTGAAAATGATAAAAAAAAATTTCAATCCTTTTATGATTAACATTTTAGTTGAAAAACAATTATATGCCATAAAAGTTCTACAAGAGTTACCCAAAGCCCAATTATCATATTTATTTTTATCAAATATAATCAAGGATTAATTAACAAAAATTAAATAATTTACATAACTTTCCCCACACTTCAATCTGGCCTTTTTTAATAAATATATATATATATATATATATATATATATTGCCTCGTTATTACTTGCATACTTTTCCAAATCTGACTTTTACAGCAAAGAATGGAATTCATCAAATGTATAAAAACAAATGTTCAAAATTAAAACTTAAAGAGAACATTAAAAAATTTGCACCTTAAAAGAATTTAAAATGTAATAGAAAGAAAACATCTAGTTTTAAAAATCATAAAAATAGGCAAAAATATTTGTCTCAAAAAAAGAAAATTATTTATAGTTTCAACAAAAAAGCAATTAAAAATGGAATAAAAAAATATTACTTACAACTTTGAGTTTACCAGTACGTGGATCAAAAACTCTAATTCTCTTATCTTTGCAAGTAGTAACAAGACGACTACCATTCCAATTCCAACTACAATAAAATATCAAATCAGGATGATCCATCTGAGCCAATGTTTCCCCAGTACCAATATTCCAAATCCTAACTTTGCAATCAGCTCCTACAAATTATATATATGCTGTAAAATAATCTTAAAAACATGTCAATTTAATTGTTGGTTAATTAAAAACTACAAATCACATAAAGTTAAACAAAATCCCAATTCTATCCTTAATCCCTATTATTTCCCTAATTTCTATATCTCGTTTCAGATTTTTTTTCTCCCCCCCCCCTTCAAATGGAGCTGTGGATTAGTAATTACCATTAGAGAACCAGGAGTTGGTATCATTTTTTTAGTGAGGCACCATATAGATGGATACCAAGTGCTACAATGTAAATTTTGACATTCAGTTTCCTCCCAAATCCGAGCTCTGACAATGCAAAATTGTACTAAGAATTTAATTTTGCCAAAAGCACCAAAGCCAAACAGGCCCTCTTTGAATCTTTAACATGCTGCATAATCATACAACATGGATGCTGTAGATTTTGTGCATGATGAAAATCCACCAACTTGGGCCGAGGTCAAACTCTGAAACTTGGGTGTACAAGGCCAGTGTCTAACCACTACGGCACCCAGTCCTTTCAAATATAATGTGACAAAAAGTATTTGCATTTATGGATAAAAACAATAAAACACTTCAATAATATATCTTTTATTTCTTAACTAATTGATTAATATAAGCTTAATTGATTTTCAGCCCATAACTGGAAATATGGATCTAAAGAATGCTTTATATACATATACATTTCATAGCAGCTACGTACATTGCTCTATCTCAACTTTTTTGCCACACTGATCGTGTTCCAAAAGTGGTTATTTTATGTGATTCAAGGACGGCCCTCTAAGCAATATCTTCCATCGAGGCACCTTTATCAGTAGATATTCTAAGATGTCAGCTGTTAATTGGCAATTTACTTCAATGCCATATAGACACTGTCATGCAATGGATTCCATTGCACCGTGGCATTGATGGGAATGAAAATACTGATTGCTTGGCAAAAAAAAAAAGGACAAAAATCTTTCAAAGCTCTAAAATACAGTTCCTTTTTTATAGTGCCAAAAGAGTCATAAAGAAGTACTACAGAGAACACACGTCTGGTTGTAATTCAACCAAAATAATGCAATGTCAAAAGACGCCAAATAAAAAAAAGGCATAGCAAAATGCTGCAAATGTTTACACATATGTGCATAAACAAATTCCTGTGCATGCTCCTTTTGTATCAACTTGTTGATAAATAAACTGGTAAAGATTCAGAAAAATTACGTACCATATTGAAACAAATAAAAGACCTAAAAACTAAATTATTCAGGCAGTCAAAACATTATCACTGCATTCAAAATAACCACAGTCTTTATGTAGATGTCGCCACATAAATTCAAATTACACATCTAAATTCAGTCTCATAGATTCATGTTTGTTTCAACACTTTGCTAAGACCCTTAGACTTTTGGGTGCTTATATATTAGACTGTATTTTTGGAAATACTCCACCACTTCCTATTCCACAAAAAACAGCCTCAAATTCTAATAATTTTTTACAACAAAATAAAAGAATAATATTACAATGTTATTTTTGAATTTGAGTGCACAATGAAGATTGTGTTTGAATATGCACAAGAATGGTAAAACCTACAAAAAATGGTTACTATATTTTTTCATACATAAGCAAGATTATTTCCCTTTAAAATGAAGAAACAGTTTTCTACTATTGGCTGCATATTGTGATTTTTGGCAGAGTTTTTAATTTGATAGTATAACACACATAAGCACTTAATTTTCTTTACAATACAAATTTAACATGTTGTAAAATTGCAGGCTGAAAAATTTACATGCAATTAGAATATCAAATAATTTTATTTTTTACTAAGACTATTATAACATGCAAGTGCCTGTAATTGAGAATTTTAGTTCTGAAATTAGTTTTAAGTAAAAAATACAGCATATAATTCCTTTATGAATAATATTAGCAGTACTTTGAAGCAAAGTAACTTAATTTAAAAATGTATAAATTTTAAAATTTATTAAATATATTACCAGCACTTAGAAGGATATTATTTGCAGATGGATGCCATAATACTATTCCTGTTCTCCTTTGATGACCAAATAGTTCAACAGCTGGCTCAACTAAAGATCGAGTAAGTCCTCCTTCTGGAATGCACCAAACTCTCACTATGCCATCCTCACTAGCACTAGCTATTACATTATCATTAAACGGACACCATGCTATATCCAAAACAGCACCTTTATGTCCACTGACTAGAGGATAATTTACATCTATACGTCCAGTCTAAAGGAAATTTTATAGTATTACTTATGATGAATTAATTTAAAAATAAATTTGTAAATGAGTTGATTTTCTAAAAAATAAAATTACCTTTTGTAATGGAATAACTAAAAAGGCACCTCCTCCAGCAGCTTCTATAACTATAGCTAAAAATTTCGGATTTACAGCACAGAAATTGGAATCCCAAGAACTTTTGGTAATCTTAATGTTGTCATAACAATTATCTCTTTTAGAGGGTTGAGCAAAAACATGCCGAAATCTACTGTTTCTCACAATTCGGAAAGACATCTGAAAATTTAAAAATATTAGCTATAAAAGAAATAAAGTATAAGAAACAAGCATAATTCTGAATAATATTTTTAAAAATATTCATCTAATTATTTCAGTAATAGATGATGGTAACAAATCAAATAAAATTCAATAAAATTAACTTTAAATAAAGATGCCCGACTAACAGTCTCTGGATTAGATGTCCAATAATTGTTACGTTAAAATGGAATGAAATGAATTTTTTTTCAGTCACTGATGAGAATAGCATCTAAATTGCATGTCATTTTTAGACTTCTACACATGCTAATGTCAGATTTTATAGTGTTACGTTGATCGGGGTTCGAGGATTTTATGCAAATCAGTCACAAAGAACAAGACAGTTCTTTAAGAGCGATGAGAATTTATTGTCAAAAATCAATCCTTGAAATACAGGATTCTGCAGCAAAATTCGCAGAATAAATATCAGATGGACTTCACACCTTCAACAGCACTCAGACACAATTATCAGTGTCTAAAATACATGCATGTGAAAGATTATTCACAAGCAACTGCTCGTTCACAGCCAAAGTAAACATTAATCACTTCAACGGTCAAGGCAAGACTACAAATCGCTGGTCAAAACAAGAATAACAAATCACTAGTCAAAACCAGACTGATTCAGCTCGTCGAGCGTCTCCCTATTTATATCCCTTGCAAATCTTTCGAAAAAGATCCGCTTGCATCACAGGTCATGAAATTAGTGGATTTCTCCACTAATTTCCAGGAAAATCTAGAGGGTCCCGAACGCGCCGACATGGTTGCCAAAGTGATTTCACCAAGTTCTCATGGAATCGCCATAATCATGTAAGGGACGGCATTGCTTGCGAATATTACAATTTTAACATAAATGTAATATAAATGCATTACACTTCCAAATACAGATTATTTACACTATTTTACACAAAATTTGTAGCAATACATTTATTTTTGAAAATATTTATATCTCTGTAGGTGGAAGACAAATGGCAAATATTGAATGTATTTAAGCAGAGTAGTCAATCAAAAATGTTTTTTTTTTATCAACATAGATCATTAAGAAAATTTTTTTAATTATAGGAGATTTCCCAATAAATAAAACAGTTATCCTCCAAGCACAGCATATAGGGCATCCAACTAATGTGATACAACTAAAAATGAATTGCAGAAAGGAAGTTTTCCCTAACTGAATGCATTTTCAACATTTTGGGATTAACTACGAGAAACACAAAGGTTGTTCATTCATAGGCTAATGTATAAGCCAAATTTCAAATTACATAACTTCAATCCTTATATAAATAACAATTAAGCCTGAATGATAAATTCTATTTTTTAGATATTAAATACCATGAAACAAGCCAACAACAAAACAAAACAAAAATCATGTGGGACAGAAGGAAAAAGATGAAGGAAAATCTAAGATAGTCTGCAAAGTGAAGCAAAATTCTGGCAACATTTTTGGAGAGCAGAAAAAATTCATCTTCTTTAAAATCAATAGAAGATGTAAAGAGAGCAACACAGCTCTACAATGAAAGATATTGCAGTGAAGTCAGTTCAAGGCAGCAGGATTAAAATATCCAGACTCATCAAATTCTGAAGAATTTTTGTATAATAGATAGTTGATTCAATTCAAAATTCCCAAAACAAAAAAACAAAAAAAAATGTACTAAAATCACAGCTAATAGGATAATTCACAATCTTGAAGCACAATTAAGATTGCAGATGCATGAAGTATGAAGAAGCATCGGAGAAGGGGGAGAATTTATTTCTGGCATTCTGCACAAAATTAATGGAGAGAGAATAAATTTATTTTAAAAATATTTTGTACACATACACAAATGATCAATGACTTCAATTAGAAAAAAGGTACAATGAATCTGTTGTTGATGCATTTCCCTATAAAAGGTGCAACATTTTGTTTTTCGAGTCTGCTTTTCCCATCAAAAGATGCAGCTAGTAACTGTTCTCTGGAAACTGAAAACAGTTTAAGGTTGTCTTTTTGCCAATGTTAAAGAACTCAATCCAATCTTGGAACACATTTCAGACAAAAATTACTATCAAATTTCGTAAAACTCTACAGCATTATGAAGCAAATACACACTTATAAAACAGCACTCTTGAAATGTGAAAACATTCCAAAAGTATTGCATTCCTTTTTAAATGAACATGTAAAGTTTAAAACTTGTTTAATGTTTCAAAATACAAGAAACTGTGAATACATTTTAGACCAGAAAAATGGACTGACTAATACACAAATGAGCATCATTAAGTAAACCATTATCTTCAGAACAGTGGAGTAGAAAAATATTTACATTTGAAAAAATTTTTATTGCAAAAAGTATTTTAATTTTGGGTCTGATTCTTTAATACTATGTGAAGACAAGGTTTAAATAATTGAAAAAAGACCACGGAAAAAAAACACTACTGTACACGATTCTCAAAAATTTAGGTATTTTTTCATAACATGGAAAGAAATAGAAAGGCTGATAAAAAGTTTAATACATGCAGAGCTTAAAAATAAAACAGCTGTAGAGAAGAAAAAATTAAAGCAGTGGAAAGGAATGTGTTATGTGCAGCATAAAATATTTAGAACAATTTGTTCCTGATCATCTGCAGATACACTGTGACAATTCATGAAATTCAAAATACTTCAGAAAAAACATTTCACATTTAAGTTTTAAAAAAGCAAAATGATTAACATGTAAATTAGGTGTCTCAAGGAGATGTTGGCAATTTTTTGGCAACTGTTTCATGTGGTCAACAAAATATCGTAATATATCAACAGTTATTTTCAAATAATTAATTAGGAAATTCTAAACAAAATAAAATATTAAAATAAAAATTTAAAGGTATACAAAAGATTATTGAAATTCTATGAATTAATGAAAAATTTTAACATTAACAAATAAAAAAACTTTTAAAATTACCAAGGTGCAATATCACTAATCCCACATAGTGGTTAGTCATGTTGACTAGGGTCTCTTTCCCAAGAACCAGGGAAATTGTCAGATTTCCATTCTTTTTGTATTCCTGGGAATTCCCAGGAATGGCACAGAGCTTAAATAATCTATGAGGTAGCTATTTTTGACTTTACTGTGGATTTCAACCTCAGATATAAATTTAGCTAAGTGTACTGTGGTAATTTGCGATAGTTCACCCTGAACGGAGGAATTTTCATTACCCCAGCAGTAGGGTAAAAGTCTAATAAGAGAAAGAGTACATCCTTGAAACTTTTTGGCCAAATCAATTCCTGTTTGTATCAAACATCGCTTTGTCAACTTAAAGTATTTAGTTTTTAATGGACTCGCATTTCATAGCCCACCAGCATGACCAATCTGATCAAAGTTATGAGATCTTGATTTATGTGGATAATGTAGCTTTGTACAACTAATACTTAAAACTGTTACTTACTTAATTTTTAAAAATTTTTTTTGAAGACTTGTTATTACCGTAATTTCGCGCGTATAGTCCGCAGACTATCTGTGTTTAAAAGGCGAATTTTTGAAGCTGCGGACTATCCACCAGTGCGGATAATACGCTGGTTGTTCACGGTTAAAATCGTTGAAATTTAAAAAACACGCTGTCGTGAACTGCCGATGATCAGGATTTATAAAAGTCGGGATTGTTAGTAAAAGCGAGGAAATCACTGACAGTGAAGATAGTGATGCTGAAAATGAACTTTCGGACGCTCTTCCCGAAAATATATTAGAACTGTTTAATTCTGATACCGATGAATCGAACTTTGAAGGTTTTCGTTAATGTAGTAGAATGTGTGATTAATTAGTAAGCACTGTTTTTTATTTGTATTTAGCGTTTTATTTCTGAAGGTATATTAGTAAGGAAGTAATTTTTTTCTATTTATACTTAGTTCTTTGTTTCTGAAATACATTAATATTGGCGTATTAAAATAACGTAATTTCGGACCTATAGTCCGCGGACTATCCAGTGGTGCGGACTATCTGACGATTTTTGAAAAATTTTTTATATAAAATCGTGTCTGCGGACTATACGTGCGAAATTACGGTACTATAAGCTACTTAATTAAATTAGCAATTTGAAGAAGGGAATGAATGTTAGAGGAAGAATATTTTTAAGCAATCTAACAACTCTACTTAACCAAAATTTTGTGCGAGATTCTTACATTAATATTTATTTATATTTTTGTAACAATAATATAGAAATTCCATAAACAAGAAATTGGTTATACAAATAAAATCTCTTTAAATACAGAAATTAATATTTTTAACATAACGCGACATAATTGTTTCTTCAACAGCAAATAAATTTCCAAGTATTTATTAATATTTATCTCTTAGTAGCTCATTAAAGAATAATGATCTCTTAGTAGCTCATTAAAGAATAAATAACTAATTCAGCTTCAACTCAGTGGCGTAACGTACACCTCCGCACTGCGGGGGGGGGGCAAGGCTTCTAGGGGGCCCAAAGCCTGATGATGCCCTTCATGCAGATTTTCCCAAAATTCGCTTTCGATTTTTTAAAATTCAACTTTTAAGCGATTTTCCAATTGGCGATCTAACGTCATTCAAAATCAAAATTTTAATGCGCTCATTAGATATCTTTGATCCAATAACCAAATCAAAAAACATTGTTTGATGTACTGTAATCCCAGCGACGAGAGATACTTTTCTTTAGTGGTGTTTTTTCAAACCCAAATTACTAACAGATAAAATAAAAGTCAGATGGAGAATCGGGGATATAATGCTAGGAAGATAAATCATCACTATTATTATAGTATATTTTACATTTGCAGTAGAGAGAGAAAAAAGACATGATTTACTTTCTACCGAAGTTACAGAGTAACTTATTGGCAACTTTAGTTCCCTCTCCCCCTCATGTATTTCATTTTCTTTTAGCGAAGTCGTAAATAACGTACATCTGTTATGCTTTTTTCACATGAAATAGTATAACGATACTTGGAAAACCATAGAGAGCATTCAAATAATAATTTGGTCAGATTTATGAGTATTCAATCAAATAAAGCATAATGAGAAACGTTTAACAAAATTGCTTTCATATAGAACAGGTATCTCTATTTTTATATTCAATGCACTTAAATTTAGGGTGTGTTCCTTAACGATACAAACATTTCCATCTCACTTCTCGCTTTCATAATTAGAACTGTATTTTTTTTTATCGGAATTTAATATTCTGGTTCAAAAAATGGTATTTTGTCAATTGGACAAGAAGAAACGTGGCTCTAAAATGAGTGGAGTTATAAAAACTTTGAATGTTTCTCAAAAACAAAAAATTCGAAAGGAGTGTAAATGTGCAAAATTGGATAAATTTTTAATATCTGCCAGTGCATAATCTTGTGTAAGTACTGTCAATTGTAATTCTAGTGAACCTGATTAACAAATCATGGAAATGAAAATTAATTCACTAGAAAAAACAATTTCGGACACCTCAGCTGATAAGGATACTCTATCTAAAGAAAAGGAGTCAAAGAATAAGGTAAGCGATATCCTTTTTCTTTCGCAAGAATTTGAAAACGAAAATTATTTTACAGTTTTCGTGTCTTTCTTAATGTATTGTTTTTATTTAAGTTACCAGGTTATCTTTCGACTGTTGTTAGAGAGATTTTCCATTTTAATAAATACCGTAAATACTCTCTAATGTTAAAGGTTATTTACTTCGTTTATTCAGACTCAGGTTGATTTTGTATTCAGTTATAAGTTTAATGTTTAAATATTTTTAGGTGATGTGTATCGGTACATTATGTTTGATTTTGTAAGATCTGGCTTGGGGCCCAAAACTTTACCTTGCGATTGGGTGGGCCTTATTATTTTCAGTTACCCCACTGCAGCTATTAAATAGTTCATTATCCTTTTTAAATATTTTTTATAATTACTACTAAAACAGAGAGCGCAGACTTTTTTTCTACTTGATTATTGCTGGTATCGCTATAAACCTGTTCTTATTTTAAAATCTATGAAAAAAAACAGAGTTTACTTTTGTTACTCTCAATACTTGGAATGAACTAAATAAAATATAATTTTAAAAAATATTTAAATTTTTTTCGTTGATTTTGTACGCAGTAGTAGATGAACGCTGACTTTTTCTAGCAAGTGTATATATATAATGGCTTGGGGCCCAAGACCTGACCTTGCGGGGGAGGGGGCAATCACTTTCCGTTATGCCACTGCTTCAACTGATAAATTTTTGGACACATACAAGTTAATAAAGGAATATTAATTTTAGTAATTATTTTTTAAACAAGAATTTTTTTAGAGATTTTCAATTTGCAAAACATTTAATTTTAACATTTTTTCTATGTTGTAAACAATTTTTGCTTTTAGTGCTAAAAGTGATGAATTTCATTAAAAAATGTATATGATAAAGTTGAAAATAAAAAATTGAGGTGGTTACGGCATTTATTATAAACCAAGCAAATTCTTTTATATTTTAATTTCTAATAAACTTTTTCTTCAGAATAATTTATTCCTAAGAAATACTTCTTTTTGCAGATTTTGTAACAAATTACACTTGAAAATTATTTATCAAAACATCTGGGGAATTTCATTGGAGTACAAAGGCAGATTTTTAAATTGCTGGCTGGGTGGCGTGGTTGGTTTGTCGCTGGCTTTCTGCACCTAAGGTTGCGGATTCGACCTCGAACCAAGTCTGTGGATTTTCATGGTGCAGAAAATCGACAGCGGCCATGTCGTATGATTATATGGCATGTTAAGGTTCCCTACAGTGTTTGTTTGTCTTGGGTGCTCTTAGGCAAAATTAAATCCTAGTACAGGTTCACATCAAGAGCTCAGGTGCCTTCCTCTGGCGAGGAAACTGTGCATCAAAATTACTTGTGGTAATTGGTATCGCCTATACGTTGCTGCACTAAAAAGTGATACCTGCTCCTGGGGAATGTACTAGGTCTGCAAAGGTTAAAATGCCAATGAGCAGCCCTATTAGAAAAAAAAGATTAAAAAATTGCTGTCTGCCTTACAAAATTATACTAATTTTGCAGGGAGCGTGTATGAAAATATATTTGATACATTACTTACTCTTTTAACCTTTTTCAGCTTTATTAATAGTAATATGACATACATTTTTAATACAAATACAAACATATAAAAATCTGAAAACTCACAAGTTGAAGCAGAATCAAAAATTGAAGGAAAAAATGTTCTTTTCCTCTTTTCATATAATTATTATTGGTATTAATTCAAAAGAAATTTTTTAAAATTTTTTATGTATTCCCAGGAATGACAATTACATTCACGGGAATGGACAAATTGGGAAATCAGAAACTGACTTCTGTCGTGTAGAACCTGGGTTCGAATCCCAGAGAAGGCATGGATGTTTATAAATGTATAGTGCATGTGCAGCATAGCAGCACTCTAAATATTCTTTGAGCTACAAGTCTTCTTGAGAGGTTGATGGAAGGGGAAAAGATACGAGAGGGCTCTGACCACCTCCCACAGTGTTCTTATAAATAGGGGGTGAAACTGAGCCAAATCTTGCTGTCACCTGTATGGTACTCAAAGCTAAAGCTAACAACAAGCATAAAAAACTAGCTCTTTGCCATGATAAATTTTGCGGGTCTTGATCTGACACTGTCAATCAGGTGGTATTAGCAAAAATTATTGCTGCTTTTGGACATTTATTTCCATATGAAAACAGAAACTTACAATAGAATCTAATCTCAAACAAAACAACTGAGTTTTAGTTGTACCCAAAAAGCTTGTACTTCAAGATAGAAATCACAAAAGAAATGGAATCACATTGGACTTTTTGAATCCACATATTCATTCTCATTAAAACTGGACCTTATTCAACTATTCTTTTTCACAGGCCTCCTAATATATGCAATGCTTTTTCATTCTTCTCATGCTGTATTTTCAAATAAATTCAAAAATTAAAGTCTTTTTTATGAAATGATTGTCCCTTTTACAAACTGAACTTTTCATAATAATTAAAAACAAAGCTTAAGCAATGCATCATTGTACCAGATATTCCCCCCTTACACTTAAAAAAATCAATTTAGGAAAGTTATGCAAATTATACATTTCAGTAATACTTTAAAAAGTATAACTGAAGGCAAATTCCCAAAAAATATAAATTTGCAATGAATACCAAAGCCAAAATTTTAATCAAGTTTTGTACTAGTTGTAATGAAATGTTTAATACAAAAGTGAATAGCGCCTTTTAAAAACATCAGCTGATTTTAAATAACAAATAACAATTAAGTACAGAAAACCCATGTTCTTATCAAAATACAAGTCAGCATTTCATTGCATCTGGGTTAGCAAAATCTAACAGAATGTATTTATCTCACCATGACATCTAACAAATACCATATCTAAGAAACACCTTAATTTCCACTCCATAGTGAAATATTAATACAAAATTTACGAAAATAAAGAAAATGTCAAAGTTATTGAAACAAACAGATGAGAATATGAAATAGACTAAACATGCCAAGTCTTGGAATGATGAGTGCAAACAATATATATTTTCTGATGAACGGATATTTAAAGTTCACAATCCTAAAGGTTATAAACATTAGTAAAATGGGGACTTACAAATTTAGCTGTGGTGATGTTAATATGTGACATGCGAATTGTACCATTTCCCACCAAAATCTAATTGTTTTTTTTTAATAAAACATGCAAAAACCTTTGTTTTGATAGCATGACTAATTGATTGATTGACTAATACATAAGTCCCGTGGGAATGACATGAGGTAGAAATTGATGGAAATCTTCACTTAACAAATGGGAAGATAACAATGGTTTGTAGAGCATTTAATTGAGATGAATTGCACAACGTACTGAAAGTTTCAGAATGTACAGGCACTGTTCAATATTAAGATACCAGCGGCCTAATGTATACCCCTGCATAGCAGAGGGTGGGCTTTAGGAGGCTTAAAGCAGGACTGATGCCACATACATATATTTAACCAATTTATAAAATATTATATAAAACATCTGACTCTTTGCAGGAGGCCCTAATATTCTCCGTTATGCCACTGCCCAATACACTATATGATCATCCAATACCAAATGGCCTTTTATTACATGGTGCAAACTGAACATTTTAAAAGTATAATACTTCTGGCCATGCATCTAAATCTTCCCCGAAATGATTTTTAAACTAAAAAATTTTGTCCAGGACAATTTTTGAGCAATATTACATTACAAAATTTAAGCTGCTAATAAACAATATTCCCCTGCTAATGAACTAAAAGTAGGCATGTTAAAAAAATAGCACAGTATTTTTTAAATTGAATTTGATTAACTCTTCATTCAAATGTGGGGGGTATTAGTTTATTAGTTTGAGCTATCAGGAAAAATAAAGAATATAAAAAATTTACACACTTATTTCTCGATGAACCTATAATTTGTTAATATATTTTATTTATTCATGATATTTTAATGAATTTATCATTTAGAACATTATTCCAAATTATTGAAACTTAAGAACGATAAATATAGTTGTAACACAATTCACATGGTTGTATATTATAATTAAAACCTTTATTTGTTCCGACATTTCCAAAGTTAGTAGTAATTTTATAATTTCCACAGACTTTATATAAAATTATCACAAAAACAAAAGTTTAATTTCTGTATTATCCAAGTGCTCTCTGAATTGAGATTTAAATTTCAGATTTTTATCTTTCAAAATAGAAATGAATCGTATGAATAAAATGCTATACAAACATAACGTTGTAATTAACAAGTATTGATATTCATCTAAGACCATTTAAATTATTTTAGCAAAAATATTTAAACCATAACTAGTTCACAGAATTTAAACTTAAAAATGGTACAAACAATTTAAACAATTCAAAGCTTCACAACCACAATTTTTATAAGCACACGTTTGACAGCAATAAGAATGTATAATTCCGAATTGATTGAGTTCCTAAAGTCAATGCACTGGCATGATAAAAACACACGTGAGTATTTAAATAGATAAGAAATACTGACGGAATATTTTAAAACTATTTTCAAAATACTTACATTTTAATCTAATTACAACAGTCAATTAAACTATGACAGTCTTAATCCATCAATTAAAGTGGAATGCAATGCATAGTAAACAACTCGCAGCCGACAGACAGCCCACACCTATACAATGAGTTTACGATGACGATTCTACTGAGAACAAAGAACTTAATATTAGCCCAAAAATAGAAAAAAATAAATAAAAGACATTATAAATTGTAAGATACTCTAGAGATTAAAAAAAGTAGAACTTATAACTTTTTAATAAAAGTTTAGAAGTAGTAAAATTATAAACTGCTAAAACTATGATAAATAATGGGTATTTATTGGCAATTTTTATGTCTATTGTTAAAAATTGGCAACAGTTTCTGTTTCTACGGTGTCCGGCTAGTTTAAAAAAATTGTAAATTACTCCTAAAAGAGTGATTTTTCTCCTTATAATAATACTTATATATTTATCTCATTCTAATTAACGCTAACTTTTATAATTTTGAAGCTACCTTTTCAATAGGGAAGGTAGTCTTGAATGGCGAAGAAAAGTGTAACGTTAAAAAGAAAACATAATGCTTTTTTTACAGAGAAAAGACATTCTTCCAAAGACTTTACATCATGGATTGAGGAATTTGCACCATTAACAATTGTAAATATGTAAATGAACTTTTAAAAATTAAATGAATTCTTGTTTTACCTTCAATATTAGATATATTTGGTATTTCTAAAAATCACTATAAGCTTTTCAAATATAAAACTTCCTTTATTTTATTCAATGTTTTGCAAATTTATTTTGGAAACATATTACTCGAAATTACTTGTACATGTATATTTTTACATTTTCAAAATTGAATAATTTACAGCAATGCGCAATATAAGACAATGATGCATAATTCACAAACAGCCATATATTGGTTCCATTTTTATCTTCCTGAGAGTGAGAACTAAACTAGGTTTTTATACTGAATTCCCCTTTTTAATTCAGTATGTATTCATTTATAAACATTTTCAACTATCCACATGAAAAGTTTCAAAAGACCTTGGGGAACCTATTAATTTTTGGTGCTAAAAAATCTCACTAACAGTGTAATCAACACAACACTGTTGCAGAGTAAATCTAAATCATTTTAGAATATGAATATGTGGATCCTATAAAAATACAGATTTTGTCATAATAGCACATCAAAATAGTGAAGTAAATTAATTTATTCTCAATCAACTACATTATTATAAATAGAACAAAAATGGCATATTTCATTAAAATAATAAGAATGGTGTAATTTAATTGTAAAATATATAAAAATGACTATATAATGCTCAATATATTATTAAAAAGAGAAGAAAAAGCATGAATTTTTCTTGGAAGATATGTTCTTTTCCTATTAGAGGACAGTTGATTACTTCGAGGATTCTGTAATTATCTTTGGGAATTGCATATTTTGTTCATACATGCACATTAATGCCACATTTTTCAGACATTCATACTTAGATGCAATCAAATTCTTTCTTACCCTTTCATTCAATAAAACAAAAAGTCACCACTGTCTATTATTACTGTGTTTGAGCATGCACAGGTACTGTTCTCTCCTATTGACTGTATATTGGGACATTTGGTGATGTCTTTCGATTTGATGAAATACGTTGATACATTGTGTAAATACCAACAAAAAGTACTAATAGATTTACTCTGTTCAGCCATAGTATTATAAAATATTTTGTCTGCAAAATAAATACATTGAAAATAACCAGGAATAAAGTGTTTATTAGAAGGGGGGGGGCAGTCAACTGTCGCATTTATCTCATCAAGTTGATAATATTTCATTTTGTTGCCAAATCAGAGAGATTGACCAGGTTTCTGTTCTTTATTTAGTAAAAATTTAGATTTTGTTTTCTAAAATTGAACCAAATAATGTGAATTTGATATGTATACATTCTTTTTTTAATCCATATTTGATAAATTAATGTATTAAAAATACAAATTTATGATTTTCATATCATTTTATGTCCTTGTAATGTAAACAATTTTGGTACTTACATACACACATGCACTGAATTGGTAACCATGTGCTTATGACACGTTTCATATAATGTCACCAATACAGTTGTTATAATACGTAAGTACCACAGTTTTAAATAACATGATGATTCATAAAGAATTAAAAGAATGGTTGTTGTTTTATCAAAACTGTCCATCCCTAGTATTAATAACTTCAATTTACATTTTGTTGATAACTTCCATGTCCTTCAGAAGCTTATTATTAAAAAAAAATGTGAGATATGTCAGTTATAGGAACTATGAACTAAACACATAAAAAAACCCACCAAACCCTGTTCTGTCTTTGTGTTTGTAGTGAATATATCTAATCAGATAATATCGCTAATGTTCGTGTTTTCAACACCTAGGAGAAACTGTTGTAAACCCATGGTCTTCATAACTGATCAGCTCCTTGCTGTTTTTACTAAATGCTGTTGGCATGCTTTCAAGTTCCCTCAATAGTCTATTTTTTTATTGTTGTCATTTCATGCCAGCTGTACTTTCTTCCATTGATAAAGTTTAATCTAGATTGGAGTTACCTATAAATGTATATATTAATGAGGGTTTGGTAGAGAGTTGAATCCAACAGCGTCTTTGTGTCATTAAAGCCAGCTAATCCTTTTCTATTAGAGATGAGTGATAGATGTTGGGTGAAATTGTCGAATTGGCCACTGGTCAGCCAAATTTTGAAAAATCGCTAATTTGGCACGTTTTTGCATTCTGTGTTTTGGAATAGCAACTCTACCACAACAGGATCCAAATTCCCCCTCACTGATACAAAAATCAAAAGGGTTACCAGATTTGGCGCACTTATCGATTTGGCAAGAAAACACTTGGCGGGATAAGTGGTCGATTTGACAATTCAACCAGATATTGTAATCTAATTAAAAAGCATTATAAAACTTTTTGTTACAAAAATGAAGAGGGAATAAAAGGTATAAAATCGTAGTGGCACATAAAAATAAAGTGTTTGAAAAATATAAGCATTATTTTATTATTTATTTTAAGCTATTTTAACATGGGACCAGTACCCTTGGATTACCTCATAACTTTTTTTTGGGGGGGGGGGGGGTATTTAGGTGTTATATATATATAATTTAATTGATGTAAAACAAGGAGAAGAATTTCTCATGTAGGTTTGCTTGATATTGTTTTGTATATAAACTCAGTTTTAATTGTTCATGAGTATAAAAGATATGGCATTATAAACCTTTTTGAATCTATTTGAAATAATCTGCTTGCATACTCATTTTTTTAAATGGTACTTATCTGGGGTATTCCTATTTTGTTTATAGGATGTAATGTAAAAGACTATGCATCATTTAGAACATATGTCTAAAAATTATTTCTGTATATTTATTTATTTAATGCTTGAACCATTTATTGTGATATTCAAGTCTGCATCAAAAATCAATCATTTTAAAATGTAAAGATGAGAGTAATTTCCTAAAAATATAAATGTGTATATCATTAAAAAATATTTAATATTTTTCATATAAATATATAATTTTACTTTTCATAATTATTTAAAAGTGCATTATCTTTGAATATTTATGATACTTAAAATTGTCTTTATTTTGAAAAATTAACTAATGTTTCATTTGGTTGAAAGAACAATAGATAAAATTGTAACTTATTTGTTATTCTTTATTTTAATGTTTTTAATTGTACTTGGAGGTCCCCCGGCTCTATTTCATTACTTGTTAAATTTGGTTAGATTTTTTTTTTAAATTATTAAATATTTAAGATTTTTTTAAAAAATGTATTGCTTTTTTTATTATTGTGATTGATTATTTGAATTTTTTGGGGGGCTGAAGGAAGATCTTGCTGTTCACAAGAAAAAAATTTCTGAAGTACAGTCATGGATCCAAAATTTTTTCTCCCCTCAACAAGACAAAACAGTATGTAATGTTTATTCAATGGAAATTTCAAATAATTTTTCAGTAAACATTTTTTTAATGAAATAAATAACAATTTTTAATGAATTATGTTTTTTAAAATTAAAAATTATTTATTTTAAATGTTTCTATATTTAAATATTTAGTTTTTTCTTTATTTTTGTTATTTTTTAGGTACTTGCTAGTTTAATTTAATGTTTATATATTAAATATAATTTTTTTTCCATTTGAATCACATTTATTTTTATATGAAAAAGAGACTCCTGCTTGTTACCTGTTTACTATAAAAAATGCTATTATTGAAAGAAAAATGAATGAATGAAATGATACCCAATGTAAAACATTGAATATATGCAAAATCATCTAAAAAATTGGACATTAATAGCTTTTTAATTTTTATAACTATGGAACAAAATCGATATCAATCATATGGCTTTAAGAAAACTAATGTGGAGTGTGTTTGGTTTATTTACTCAAATTCACCACTTGAATCAGAGAACATCTGCTTATTTTGATGATTATGGTTCGATGAACCGGTTCATGATATATCTACATGTGAGTACATTTTTATTGAGTTGGAGAGTCACACCCCTCATGTATATTTTAGAATATCTGTTTGTCTACTTGCGATCACTTATTTAGCAGTCCTTTGTTTGGTTCTCCTCAAGAATATGTCAGGTGTTTCTACTACACAAGTGTTTCCAGTCCAACTATATCCTACTTGTAATTTGCTGTTGCAGGTGATATCTGGAGTGAAAGTGCTGCTTTCTGTTGATAAACTGACAAATCAATTCCCTTAGTAATTGAAGGTGTCAAATGATTAATTAATTTACATAATTAATAATCTTCTAAAAAATCTCCTCGTTATTTTATTTTTTTATTTATTTATTTTTTTTGCAGAACCAGGTAGAGAATGGTCTATTTTGTCTATTTCTAAGTTTCATTTGAATCTGAAAACTCTAAAAATATCCAAGTGAAACAATAAAAAAGAAATATAACTAGATAACTTCCCATCAAATAATTCATAATATTTGTTGTAATATTTGTTTTCATAATGTTCAGAATATTTTTTTCTAATATGGTGGTATAATTGTACCATAAGTTTTTAAATAGTATATGGTCTCTTAAAATTTAATGATTTATAATTGCTTGTTTTGACTGTGACTATTTTCTGAACTATGTGAGGGAATTACAAGAAATTTTTTAATTTAGAGATGTTTGACTTGAGAAATTCAAACATCTAAAAATTTAATTAAATTATAATAGCTTGTTTAGCAAAATTTTATAATTCATGGACTGTATGGTATTTACTTAGTCCAGTTTTTTCATGTTTTAGAAATAGTTGTCTATATTTTGTGTAAAAAGCTTTAAGAAGCTAATGTTAAGTAGAAAATTTCTTATCTTTAAATGCTTGAAACTCGCATTTAACATTAGAGAAACCTTTTTTAAATTTTCATAAATCAGATGCATTTGAGCAGAATTTTTATTTATGCAAAAAAATGGTGTTGGAAAAAATTATTTTTTAGAATTTAAGTCATTAATACCAATATTTGTTTTTCACCCAGTTAAAAATTATACTAATTTTGCATAGCTGCAATGAAAATTTCAAAAGTTGTTTAGTGTCCCAGTTTATTGTATAATTCCTTATAAACATTTGGTCATTTTTATTCTGTTTTCTACACATATATATTCATATATAAAAAGAGAAAGAGAAGATAGTTTATGTGTGTGTAGGAAGCTTGAAGTTGTATGTAGTTTATATGTGTGCAGGAAGCTTGAAGTTGTGTGTAGTTTATATGTGTTTAGGAAATTTTAAGTTGTGTGTAGTTTATATGTGTTTTTTTTTTGGAAGATTGAAGTTGTGTGATTATTACTAATTTTTTTAGAAGACTCTGTTCTAATTGCATATTGAATCTATATAGAGGTAATGTTTTGTCTATACATTAACAATATTTTTGTTAAATAATTCTTTAAAATGAATAGGATGAAACATTGTACAAATTTAATTTCCTTTAGAGGGAAAAAAAGCATACCTTTCTGTTAACTTACAGTAGTTTTAAACCTTTTTTTTTTTTCAATGTAATATATGTCTAAAATCTATGCATTAGTTTGTTAATCTGAGAATAAATTATGTTATTCATATTTTGAAAATATAGTAAGTCATAATAATTTATTTAGCTGCTATTAAATAAACATGTTTTAATTTAATTGTTGATTTTATTTAGTGCAGTTCCCCCCCCCCCCTTCCCAAATTTATCTCATGTTTTCTATCTAAAATATATTTTGTAAATACTTTCTTTTTTGCTGTCTTTAAACATTGAAGTATAAAGGTTATTCTTTGTTTGCATAGAATATTTTTCTCCAAAATGTGAATAATAGTTTTTAATTCTAGAGCTTTCTCTTGAATTTATTTATACTTCAGGAAGACTTTACATTGATATCAAAATAAAGATATCGATAAAGGTGTTTTTGTGTATGCACTGCATGTTCATTAGATAAAATACTAAATCAAATGTTTCTACTATATTTGCTTAGATTTTTTTTTTTTTCATATCTAGTAATCCTAATCTTTAATGTAGTAAATTTTCTTGATTTCAAGATCTGAATTTTAGAAAATACTTAAGTCTTTTATTTTTTTGTTTGTTTGTTTATATGTGTTTTGTAATTTAGACTGTGCTATATGTATTTGTAACAATAAATTAAAGCATTATAACACATATACCAATAACCATATCTACTGTTGTCTTTTTATTGAGGCTTTTGAATCCATTCTAATATGCTTCTTATAATTGATATTTTACTACTTTAAAGCTTCTTTACAAAGATATTTTCAGATGTTGAAGTGTGTTCTGTATTACTAATCAAACAATTGAAGATATCAACATAAACAAATCTACCATGAAGAATCATTAAAGAATAAAACTTCAGCAATCATTAGTATGCTTTGAATTTTTCTGAATTTCAATTGCTTGATAAAGGGTTGTTACATGTATACTAATTGTTCTTCTAAATAAACATAGTTGTTTTAGAACTGCATTTTTCTTGTATTATCAAAGTACTCCATTCTATGAACTACTCTGTTGTAAATATCAATAGAAACAGATTTACTGATGGCATGTAGAAGAATCAGCGGCTGATAACTTCAACTTCCTATGTTACCAATCACTGAGTCTTCTGAATGACATTAGTTTACTTCAAAGGACCAATTCATGGCAACTTTTCTGTTTTCTAAAAATGGAAGCACAGTTTTCCTGGTTGTGAAATGTTATTAGATTATGTCTACAGATTATATTATTTAATTAATAATTTTGAATTAATATAAAAGGTAGTATCAAGATTATTCACAGAAATAAAGTAATATTGGGCTAACAGGTATGAATTAATATTATGTATGTTTGTAAATATTAATAACAAAAAATTGATTTATTTTTAAATTGCACTTTTCTCATGCTATCAAATAATATTTTAACTAATTAATTTATTTTATTAAGATTTTTTTTTCTGGTGTAAAAGAGTTGTTAATTCTTGCGACTCTTTTTGTTCTCATTGACTTTTATTGTATTTTATTTATATACATACATTACATAGATGTCTCCTATTCTAATACTCAATGGTCCTCCTGGAGTTGGTAAAACAGCTACTGTCAAAGCTATTTGCAAGTCTCTTAATGCTGAATTATTTGTTTGGTCTAATAGTCACCGAGAAAAAACTTGGAAATCTAACTATGGTAATATTTGTATGTGTTATAATATTTTGTAACATGTTTTATTGTGAAAGGTAGAAATGAAATATATGACACAATTCTGGATCTAAAATTCATTAATTCATAGTTATTTGTATTTGTAGGTCATTATAAAAAAGTATAAAGCTCTTATAGCAGTTCAAGATGATAATTCATATTTGCTTAAATTTACTTATTTATATTAAAATGAGTCCCATTAGTTAACTGGGTTTTAATATTTAGATATGCAATGTTGTAACATTGTTATGCCTCAAAAAGCTTGTTTCAATGTATATATAATACTATTTCTTTTTTAGTCATTCCCTCTATATTTATTATTCTTTCATGCTTCAAATGTATATGAATCAATGTATTGGAAACATAAATTATAATAAAAGTATGCCTTTTAATATAGTGGATAACTTATGTTCCGCAATTTTTGCTTCATAAAAATGTTTCAGCATTAATTTGATTTATATGTCAGCAGATGTTTCTATGAATAGGAGGGGGGGGGGTGACTTCTGCAAAATTATTATTGTTATACTTTTTATATTCCACATGGAGTTTATTTAATCTCCATATTTAAAAATAACTCCTGTAAGAGGGTAATCAAAATGTGGAAAGTTTAATGAATTGGAATTTTTATGGTTACAAGGAAATTTGCCCAAATAGGTAGAATTGGTACTCACATATTATACTGTCAACCAATTTCACCAAACTATGAAACAGTGCCAAATACTGCCATTGTTTTCCTACATGCACAAGGATAAATTTTAATTCATATTTCTTCCATATCAGCATGTCAACAAATAACTTGGGGAAAATAACTAAGTGTATTTTAAAAACAAACGTGTACACTCTTGAAATAAACTAAACTAAACTCAGTGGTGCAACAGCCCGTTTGAGAGCCATGGCCTACTGTGCCCATCTTGGTACTGAGGGGCATGATCAGATGTTCTGATTAGGTGGTCAGTCTGACGCGAAACACCCAGTGTTTAGTTCCCAAGCAAGCTTGGTACTCATTTATCGACCCATTGAAAGTCTGATTCGTCCTTACTCAGCCCAGAGTTTGAACCCCAGACCTGTGGCATGGAAATGTAATATGCTACCATTCAACCCCTCTCCCATACTGGACTTCCTTGAAATAAACAAAAAATAATAAAAAAAACTACTGCATTATTGAGACACCCAAAATGCCGTAATTGTATTCAAAATTGCAACAGTTGCATTCTCTTCATGAAGACTAAACCGTATAAGTATGAATCTAAATGCTATTGTGTAACTGGGATTTTTCTTGTTTAGCAATTTTGTGAAACTAGTTGTCCTGGTACTTACACATTACAGTGTTCTCTTCTGTAGAAAATAGATCCCAAATTTTAATCATTTTTCACAACAAAATAAAAGAAGAATATTACAAATTATAAATAATGTTATATTTTTTTGCATGAGTAATCAAGAATATTGAGTTAACATGTGCAGGAAAGGGTTATTTTTTAGCATGCATGAATAAGTTGTCTTTGAACACTCAAGAGAATAGAATTTCACTAATGGCTGCTTATTGCAGCATTTGGCGACCTTTTTTGTTTCAATAAAATTAGTTGACAATATAATTCGTAAGTACCATAAAATTTTAATAGTGTACTAAAAATCTCTTTTTACTAACAAATTATAGTAATTTTTTAATTTATTTATAGTTTTAAAACTTTTTTTAATATTTTCTTTATTAAAAGGGGAGAAAAATAATTTTATTGAAAAAAATTTCAGTTTACAAAAAGAGCTTTCTAGAGTAATAACTATCAGAAATTCAAAGGAATTCAATTAAAAACCTTTATGTATTTAATTTGTTTTTATTACCAGTTTAATATATTTAAAAAAAATACTTCAGTGAACTTATAATTATCTTTGTTTAACTTTGCTTATTTTGTGAATTATTTTTTAGTTGAATTCATCAATGACAAACAAAATTTTGGGGAAAGTGAAAATGAAACATTGGCTTTTAGCAGATTCATGTTGCATTCTTCAAAGTATTCATTGCTTTCTAATTATAAAAGAGTTATTTTAGTAGAGGTAATTTGGTTATAAAAAAAATAATTCATTATTTACTATTTTGTCTGCTATCCTGTTTAATTAAAAATTATCTTGTAGGAATTCCCGAATGCTTTTCTTCGAAATCCTAATGAATTTCATTTAATCATGCGGTAAGTCAGTTTAGATTTTTGACCATGTAATTATGCAACTTCCTTATTTTTAAAATACATGAATTTTCTTTTTCCTTATTTCTTGAAATTCATAATAATTTATTTTAAAAATATAATAATTTGTTTTGTGTTTTAAGGTTCTTAAATAAATTTTCAAAAGGACTTGAAAAAAAAAATTTCCCTTTGTCTAAAGCAATAGCATTTAGACATGCATTTATATGCTATTATATGTCACCCAAACAACTGAAGAATAACATTTAACTATATATAAATGTACAATTTGTCACTTTAAATATTTGTATTTAAATTTCTGTTAAGATCAATTTTATTTTCTAATGTTGATAAATAATGAAATAATTGTCAGCAGGTTTTCCACATGTTGAAAATTGGTCATGGACTAAAATTATATGATCTTTAAAGAAAGGTAAAGTCTGAAAAGGCTTAAATCTGTAACATTTTTATTATTGTAACAACAGTTTTTAAAGTAATGTACAAAATGAATTAATTTCTACTTTTATTTCCTTTTCTTTTCTTTTTATGAAATAAATGAAAATGATGAAATAAAATTTCAAAATTTCTGCCCCTCTCCTTAATTATTATACATTGGTATCTAATTTAACTAAACTTGTTCTTTAAATTTTTTCTTCATGGATGATAAATATGTGATAATCTCAAATAATTTTTATGAATTTTCAAGCTTCTGCATCAATTTTTTTATTGTGGCTCTTGGTTATACTTGTTAAAATTCTGTATGTTATTTATCTTAGCATTTTAAGCTCCATTTTTTAAAAAAAAAAAAAAATTAGTGTAACATTTTATTTTATTGGCAAAAAAAAAAAACCCTAATATATTTTTGTTATATTGATAAAAAAGAACAAAATGGAGATTTTATAATTTGTAAATTAAAGGATTATTCTAATTAGAAATGTATATTATTTTGTAATACAATATATCATCTTCCAAAACAATTATTTATGATGTATAGAAAAACTTTGATTTCATTTAGAAAATTTGGACAATCTTTACCGATGAAAGCTCTATCAAAATAATATTTAAAAAATTGAAAGAGTAGTGTTTAAGTTGTTACATGATGTTCATTAGTAACCACACTTGTGTTTAAATTTTTATTCTGTTTGTTTTTTATATTTAATACTGGAAAAAATGAAGGAAAAATCTCAATCAATCCTAAGTCAAATTACCATGATTTAGGTAAAATAAAATGTGTAAATTGTGAAATTTTAAGAAATTAATCACATTTTTTCATATCTTTGATATTAATTTAAATTCAGTCATAAATAAAATGTATCCGATTATAACTAACTTTGCTCCTTACAAGCTAATAATCTTAATAAAATTTAGGTTTAAAAAAATAATAAATAACTCTCATTTTTTTATGCTTATCTATAATAATCATAGGGGAAAAAAGAGAATAGCCAAAGAATGTTAATGATAAATATGCCCTATCATATTATCAAAATAAAATTATATTTTTTTAATTTTGCTTGCAATTCAAATAAGCAGCAAAAAATTTTAAAAATAATGTGAAGGACTATTAACATTAGATTTGGAGAATCGATTTGATGGAAAAGTACATATTTTAGTACCTCCTCCTGAATGAAAAATTTTTGTATAGTTTGTTCGAAGAGAAAGCTAAGAGCTGAAGAAAGACAAATTATTTTTGTAAAACATCAAAAAGACGTCCTTTTCAGCATGTTGGAACTGTTTTAAGAAATATCACACCTTAAAAATTTATAAAAAGTAAATCTTATCACACATAAAGTACAAGTTTACACTCTTTAGCACTGAAAATATATCAAGTGCAAAGAGTACAAGTGTACAACTTGGAGAAATAAGATATAAGTTGTTACCACCCTTAATTCTAAATTTAGATTTATTGTATCATTATCAGTTTCAGCAATCATGCAAATGTAATTGTAAGATCTATAATATGGCCACAACTGAATCTCTCCTCGAATCTCTTTCAATATAACTTATTTATATAGAAATTTTATAATGAATACCCAAAAGCGCAGTATAATTCTTTTATATATTTTGTTAAATAAACATGGGCTCTTTGTAAGAAGTAGATTTGATAGAAAATAATAAAAGCATATGATTGAAAATAATAGTTGTAATTCAAAAAAGTTATTGAATCTTTGTTTTTAAATGCTTGTATTTGAATAAATTTTGTTCCAGATCAATTTCAATGTTTTCCTTGTGTAAAATTTAGGTGAACATTTTGGAATGAAATACCTGGATATTGTAACATTTGTTTGGCTAAAACCATTGAGGAACAAAATTTGTTATTGCTCAAGAGCACAGCAATTCTAGGATTAACCCTGTATTGTAATAATACTGTTAACATGTATTTTTCACCTCAAAGTTGGATATATGATTATAAAAGAGTGAATTAGACAATTTATGTTTAATTATAGTTATACTAGCTTGTTCATCATGCAGGTGAATTGAAAAATTAAACAATACATATTGAAAGATAAAGTTTTTAATGATTTAATTTTACATGAATTACAAATTAAACAAAAAAAAAGCTTTTTCATATCTCAGCTGAACAAAAAATGATATTTATTAAATTTTAAGTTTGTTAGTCTAATAGCTGATAAAAAAAGGATTTTTATCAGCTAACCCTAATTCTCTTGTGGGTTGATTTTTGAAAACACCTTCCTAAGTTCATCTCTGCTCAGCAAAAGTAACATATTGTTACAAATTTTATGTAATGAATGCTTAAAATAGTGTAAATAATTTATATCTGGATGTGTAATATGTTTATATTACTCTATGTTGTATTTATTTTATGTTAAAATTGTAATATTCACAAGCAACGCCATTCCTTACATTATAATGGCGATTCAATGTAAACATAGCCAAATGCTGGCAATAGAGCCAAGTTGGCATCATTTTTAGTGACCATGTTGACAACTTGGTGATTGATTGAGCAGTGCAGAAGTTGATATGCTGTAGTGCTACCTGGTGAGGAGCTACAACAAAGAGGGTCCACAAAAAAATTACATATACATGTCAATTTTCATAGTGATTGGTTGAACGGTGTTGGAGTGAAGTGAGGCCATATATACAAACATCAATTTTATGTATATAGATATAATAATACATACTTCCCTATTTGTGTGAATCAAATATTCTTCACTATTTCATTGGTTTTAATTTAGTTTTCATGGAGCCTTAGTTTTTTTAAATAAACGTAGCCTTAGTTACTTCTTATAACATCAGCTATCGGCCAGTGAAAGTCCCGGCAAAATCGGTCCAGCCGTGTTTCAGAGATTAGCCAGAACAAAGATACAAACAGACAAAAATTTTAAAAATTGGTTTTTTGATATAAGTACTGTATATACTTTTAAATGCAATCAGTAAATAAGCTGTTAATTTTAAATTACAAACAGACATTTCAATTTTATTTATTTGTATAAATTAAGTTTCTTAATATTTTTTTTCTTATTTTTAGAAAATATTCATTGAATAGTAAATACCCAGCTATATTTATAATTAGTGATAATACAAAAGGGGAGAGTGAAGAAAATCGTTTGTTTCCTAAAGATTTACAGACATCTTTAAGAATTGCTAACATAAGGTAAGAGATATTTTTAATTTCTTTCATTATTCTAATTTTTGTAGTTTGTTTTGTTTTTATATTTTTTATGGCACTACACAATTGAAATGTAGTTTTCAAATATATTTAAAATTAAAAATGAGAAACACAAGAGAATATTTTATGCTTTTGAATATATTCCTTTTAAAGTGAGAACACTTTATTCTTGGTTTCTGTATTAACTTACACATGTTTATTTCTTCAAATGGTATAAACTAGTTCATTATTTATCAAACTGCTCATCTGTTGTTGTTTTTTCACTCAATTTTTTTACCTCACAGTCATCTATTTTTCATGCATCCTTCTCTATGATACTGATATACTATTAATTTTATTAGTTATTTAATAGATCAAAAGCAAATTATACACAATTTCAGAAAAATTAAATAGTTAGAGTTTTTCTATGTATATTTACACTATGGATTTGTGTGTGTTATTAAATCAAATCAGGATATTCAATGTTAAAATTGAAATTTTGTTAAGAATATATTTTGAATTGTCATAAATCATAATTAGAATGTATGTATGTAACTGATTTGATATTTTGTGCTGGTTTTATGAATGCAAAGACTATATATATATATCCAAGCTGCACCAAACACACATTAATGTACAAGTGTTATCATGTAAATGTTACAAATACATATGATCTAGATTTAAGGAGAATGAAGGAAGAAAATGGTACATCTGGATTAATAAAAGAAGAGGGATGTGAAAATATAGAAAGATCACAAGGATATTCCTAGAGAGAATACCCATATTTAGAATAGTTAATGAATCACATACTTGAATAAATAAGGTCATCTTGCTAAGAGGATGTTATTTTAAAATTATATTCATAACTGCCAATCTTAATATTTTATGTGTAAAATTTATGCTTTTTAGCCTTTCATTATGCTTTTACAAGTACAGTCGACTCTCGCTAATTCAAACCTTCGATAATACGAACCTCTCGCTAATTCGAAGTATATGCTCAGCCCCTAGAAAAACTCTTGATATTTCAAACTAAAACAGTACATTTTGGTACACTCAATATTTTGAAGTAAAATCTACTGCTGACCAGGCAACAAAACGCAACAATTGGAAGCTATCTTTTTTGGCTCTCGACAATTCGAACACTCATTATCATGCAGAGTCTGTAGCAAACAGGTTTGAGCTTACATGTTTTGTGTTGTATTGTCTCTGCGTGTCTCCCCTGTAACATAGCCCCTTTGATGACCCTCTGTCTACCATCCCTACTTTGTTTCCTGGTTCCTCAAGCAAAATCATACTTTTATTGCTTTCTTCATTGAAGTGGGCAATAGACCGGCCACACTTGTTGTCAGCCGTCCATATCTTTCTTTTAACTCGTGGCCTTGCTACACGCGGGTTCAGAAAGGATGATCCGCTATTGTGAAGAAAAGATGCATAGGATTGTGTATTTTGCGTCCGAGTGACATGACGATTTATCTGTATGACTTATGACATGTGGCACCAAATAGGACATGGGATGGACTGGACCCTACCTTGAAGAACCAATGTTGTTGGTGACAGTGTCGTAGGGAACCGATAACAAATTAAACTGATTTTTAAAGATGACAGATTTTTTTGTCGAAAAGGATTAATTATGTACAGTATGTATACTTTTAATAATTGTTTTTAATACATAAATTATTCTTTTAATACATGATTTTCTTATATATAACATTTATACTGTATAATATGTACATTTTAAAAATACTTTAAAGTAATTTTATTCATATGTACAATTGTTGTTTTATTGCATAGTTTTAAATTTGAATGTGTTAAAAAAATTTCTCTTTGTGTATTTTGAGAGTTTTTACCTACCCTCTTGATAATATGAAGTTTTTCATTGGTCCTTCCAACTTTGAATTATCGAGAGTCGACTGTAAATTGCTTATTTTTACACATTTTCACAAAATTTTTGTCATCTGCTGTTTCTCCTGTGCAGCTCTTATTTAACGTTTTATATTCTCAACGTTGTTCTTTGACAGTGGGCCAAGATCCATTTTAGAAAATGTTCCATTATAAAACCAAATTTTGTGTGTGTGTGTATTTCTTATTTTAATTTTTTTTTAAATTGTTCATAGAGGTTTGCGAGTTATGTGGTTTTAAAATGATGGGTCTTTTAATGTTAAATCGGTACCTCAAACTTTTGACACTAAAAAATTTTCTACTCAACATTTTTGAATATTTTTGAACCAAAGTAAATATTTCTACTCCTCCATTATAAAAACAAGTATAAAAAAAGTAATATAATGAAAAATAAAAGTAATTAAGTAAAAATATGGTAAAAGTACATTTTTTTATCAAATTTTTTATATGTTTGAATTTTTTGCGAGTTCTCACAATAGATCAGAAATAGTCAAGACCAAATCTTAAGATCAGAAATCAGGGAATTCAAAAGACTACTTTAGTATATAAATCATAATTATCAATCCTTTCATCTCATAGTTCTGAAAAAGGGAGATATGGTATTAGTCAGCATTTCTTAGACTGTGGTGTGCAGCACCCCTCTTGTAAGGCATTGATTTTATAAATGTTCATATTTTTTGATGTTTTAAAAAAATAGGTTTTATGTAATTGTAACCTATCTATATGTTGGTAATTTTTTTATATAGTTTTAATCCAGTTGCCCCGACTATGTTGATGAAAATTCTTCTTAGAATCAATAATTCTTCAAAGGTATTTTGTATTATCTAAATTCTTCATATTTATTAATCAGTAGGGGTATAATTTAATAATATCTTATCTTTTTTTTAACCTTAGCTAAATTCTGAATGCTTGAAATTAAGTAAAACTCAACTTGAAAGTATAGCATCTGATAGCAAAGGAGACATTAGAAATGCAATCAATACTATGCAGTTTTTGAGCATAACTCGTGAGTTATTCTTTATTTGTCTTGATTTGTCCAGATTTTTCTTTGTCTTGAATTTAGCATAAATTTCAGGTTTCATTATGGTTATAAGTTTTTTTACTTATGAGAATTTTTGTAAATGAATCAACTAATGTTAAATGAGTGGCAAAACATTTCAAGATAATACATTTTCAACTTGAAGTTTTTTTAAGCTTTTGCATGAAGCAGTAGGCGGTTTTTTTCCCTGTTCTAAAAGTATAAGAAAAGAGGAGGGAGGGGATTAAAATATTATTTTAAACATTTAAATTATTAACTAGTTATTTAAAAATCATATTGTGGTGTACCAAAATTTTTAAACATTTGAATTCCTCATATTCCTAATATTAAAATTCCTCCAATTTAAAATTTTATGTGACTCCATCCAATTGGCAAAGTTTACAAGTTTTGTTCATCTTTTTTCCAACTATGTATTTTTATGTTTAGTAACTAAATACATGTGAAATTTTAGCTGCATTTTCATCATCATTTCTTAAAATATCAATTGTTAAAGTAGTTTTTGATCATGAACAATATATTTAGTAAATACCATTGGATCTCTATATAACAAAGTTGCTAAATCCCGAAAAAAAGGTCATTCTACAGAAAATTCGTTAGATTGTTCATCTTTCAATATACTTTATAAACCACATTAAAGAAATTTTACTCATAAACACTATATATTAAAAGAAATTATTCACACTTTTTTGTAAATTAATATCAATTTATTTTATATATCTTACCCATCAAAAAAAAAAAGAAAGAAAGAAAAACAAGAAAAAAGAATGTCGAGAAATACACTGTATTTTCAACATTAAAAAAATAATTTTATATTAAAATTCATGAATTTTAAGGATATTTTCTAATTTAAGGCACACAAGTAATTTTAAACATAAATTATTTTATAACTACAATTTCTTAACATAAATTATCACATACATTCTTAAATTTAATTATTCATAAAACCTATTCATTTTGTTTGAGTGTTCTTGTTTGAAAAAATTCTTTGTTTTATAATACTCCCAACACATCTTTGCAATGCACCAAAAATCCCTTCAGGCGTATTTTTCTGTCTTTTCTTAAATTTTTTTAGCCATCCATTACTACCTAGAAATTGGTCCTATCCCAATGCCTTCTCAAATTGAAGAGTTTTCTCTATTACGAAAGGTCCAGAGATTGGGACATTTTTATCTCGCATTGTGGGTATCCACTTCAAAACTGCCTCATTGACATCTTCATAGACACATGAACAAGATTTCAATGCATCGTAATTTTGTAGCTTATTTTGATTTTTTTATAGTTGATAAACTGCTTGGAGGAATACCAAATTTTAAGCATTATCCTTTTTCTTGATGCCTTTATCCACTTCCTGAAAAATTACAATTTATTTTTATGTTCAAGCACTTATCTTTCTACATTTTCGAGAAGAAATGAAGTTACCGGTACGACTGATCAACACTACAAATGAATGGAGACTAGTTCAGAGACATGACAACCCCTCTGATGGTGAAAGGGGGTATCTTTCTAGTGAACTGGACAAAGGGAGTTAAAGGTTGTATTTCTTGTATGAAACACCGAGAATTCTATTGCTTTTGGCGAGTTAGGCACCTAATAAAATCATTCAAGATTTATGACCACCATAAATTTTTTAAGAGATAATAACTTGAAATATACAGAAATACTTTAAAAATTAGGAGGGAAAAAAATGAATCACAAGAAAAAAGTTTGTTACATAGAAAAGCCACTTCCCTATAGGGAAGTTATTTTATGAAGGAAATTGTAAATCGTTCTTGGTTCCAGGAAAAAGTTTACAATATAGAGGTTCGCAATATGGAGGCTTCACTGTATATTAGTTTCAAAAAGAGATTATTTGTCATAGTGAACAAGTAAAAAAAAAGAAGTAGCTTATCTTATATGAAGAACTTGTCTTGGGTGTTGCAAATGATTAAAGGGTTTTGGAGGTTATTGGCAAAATACTACAAATGTGCTAGGCTCTATATCATCCAAAATTTGCTATACCCCCCCCCCTTAATAAGGGTATAAAGTAATATTTATTCTTCATTCTCATCAATATATTTCCAACTAATTTCAGTATTCATAACAAAGACTTGGTGCTATGTTTTCTGTTTCACAATGGTTTAGAGATTTGAAAGTAATTATGTGGTATTAAAATTGGATGATTACTATATAAGGTTCCTGATCCATATAAAAATAACAATTCTTATAAAATCATATATTAGCCTTTAAATTTAACTTAAAAGTATATATATATATATATGTAATCGACGTTGGCCGTTGACATGATTTCTTTAATAATATGATCGCTATTGTTGATGGTTTCTTTGGATGATATTGACGAGGCATTCCGGTGATTAATTAAAACTATTTATTCCACATCTTAAGCACATAAAATATTACAGGGACGTCACAATAGAAGCACACATAAACACAATGCAGCCGACTACATGTTGAAACACAAAGCAGAAGCGAAAGAGGAGTTGGTCACCAGGAATCTCGGTATTTATAGGCTTCTCAAATCACATTATCTGAATGGGTGGATAGGTGTAGTTTAAAATACTCTCGTTAGGCGGCGGGCTAACTTATTACTAAAATGTTGGTTCTGAAGGGATGGACCATTGGTAGCTAAAAGTTATTTTAAAGGATTATATTACTGGGAATTATTACATTTCCCCCCTCCGCAAGACACGTGTGTGCGCTGGGGCCCTTAGTACACACCCGTCTCCTACAGAGATATTAATTTTAAAATTTAAATTTAGATTAATATTTATTTTTAAATTTCCCTTCACTTTAACACATGAAAATGATTTGGAACAAGGAGAATATGTGGTTATAATAGTATGAAACAAATATGCGCATAAGTATATTATAAATATAAAATTGTACAATACAAAAATATCAAAATAAGATTATTAAATACTTGAAAGAAAATGAAAACAGAAAACAAATATTAAAAATAATTGTAAATGACACAGATCCTGTAAAAGTATTAGTTGAAACAAATGAAGTTAGTTCTTCCTTAGTTTAGTTTGTGAAGTAGTTGCCCTGCCCAAGTTAGCTAGACTTGGCAAGGTTGAGACGTGTCCGGACACTTGAAGATGTAAATATGCTAGGTCAGAGGCTTCAGTAGAAGGATGTTGTACCTCGTTTGGAACATGTGGAACACCAATAGGCTTCCCTATGCACTGGGACGCAGAGTTTAAAGGTGAGCCATATATTGAAATGGAAGTTATCACAATATTGGGTTTTAAAAGACACTGGTATGTGAAAGAATTGTCTGTCGCAAATACTGCATGGAGATGATGGTTATGAAATAGTTATGTGCCACATTTCTAATATGAATTCACAAAAATACATTTTTAAAACACAGAAAAAAATTAAAATATAAACTTTTTTTTTTTAAACAGATCTAAAATTGCATATAAGAGCACTGAGGGTGGAAAGAGGCTGAAAAGAAACAAATTAGGATGACCCACGCCTTGCACAATCTTTAAGACAAGTTTTACTTCTTATCGTGTAAAGTTGCACAATAACTTCAAAAACAAATATCCCAAGACTGGAAATTGCAAGTCGACCGAAGAGATTTTTTTAAAAACTATTTATAACTTTATTTTATGTATTAATTTTACTAAGACAAAGGGTACGAGTTTGGAGGCAATAGTATATTGACAATCAAAGGTGTATTCCCTTGAGGTACTCACTATGCACAATCCTTACAAAACCCTTATTATTTATTCTAATGTAAACATTTGCTCATTTATTTATTACAATATTCTCAGCCTAAGTGCTCTCAAAACCACTATTATTTCAAACACATTAAAGTTGTTCATTTTCATATCAAATAAATTGTTCATTCTAAAAAAGAGTAAATCGAATAGAAACCAAAAATTCTTAAAACCACATTAAACATATCAAATATAGTATCAACATAAAATTCTCAAAATAAAAATATCAAATCTTTGGTATTGATTCAGTAAAACACTCAAAACACTGTAAAGTTATCAATTCTCATGTTAAATATCAAAACAAAAAATGATCAATATGAAATATATGCAGTTTACTTTCAAAACAAAACATAGCATTAAGTAAATTTAATCCGAAATTTCAAAAGGTAAAACCGAGATCCCTGGAAACGTTTTCAAAATGGTAATAACATTCACAATAATATATACGTAGAGTTGACTGCCCAATCAAGTAATTTAAATACAATCGAAAAATGAAAATAATTTGTTACACATATATTGAAAAAACATTAGAATAAACCATAATAACAGTGCAATGGTGGTAGGGACCAAAGAATAATTTTTAAAAAAAACAATGGGGGTAAGACCCATAATATTGAAAGAAACTCTGGGGTAAAACCAGACACATAAAAAAATTTGCGGGGTAAGACCCGGCTTATAATAAAAAAATGCTGGGTAAGACCAGGCTTTAAATGAAAAAAATTATATTGGTACCACTACCCATAATACACCATTTCATATGGAAAACTTTAAAACTTAAATATTTTCAAAATATCTAAACCATAAATTAAAATCATTGCAAGATTCTGAATCAAAATAGATTATTAAATTTGCTTTCAAATTATTACGCATACTAAACACAAAATCTTTCTTAAACATTTTAAAATAAATTATTAATCACGAATGAGGAAAAATATATAATCAATTTAGAACTCCCAGATAATTTCAAATGACAGAAGAAAAATGCACGGTTTATTGTATTTATGAAATCTTCAAACACACTAATCAAAAATCGCTGAGTGCATCATTAAACCTTTACGTTTCAAAACAAATACTTGTCGCACTTAAAAAGAAATGTAATCCACACAATCTGGCTCTTTCCACTGATGATAAAAACTTTTTCTTTTTTCACAATCTCGCGCACTTTGAAAATAATTTGAAACTGATTTTTTTCCTTCTTTTTCATTGGAAGACAGAACTAAGGATCGAATTGAAGAATGATTTTTTTTTTTAAACATATGTTTGCTGACGATATAACTTTTTTGTTCACACTTTCTTCTGTTGGCGTTGCATTTGGAACACAGAACTATTACTCAGTCATTTTGGTAATCTTGTCAGGGCGTGGCAAGTGATTTCTTTCCCGCGCAGGAAAATATCCTGCCGACTTATGTAATCGACGTTGGCCGTTGACATGATTTCTTTAATAATATGATCGCTATTGTTGATGGTTTCTTTGGATGATATTGACGAGGCATTCCGGTGATTAATTAAAACTATTTATTCCACATCTTAAGCACATAAAATATTACAGGGACGTCACAATAGAAGCACACATAAACACAATGCAGCCGACTACATGTTGAAACACAAAGCAGAAGCGAAAGAGGAGTTGGTCACCAGGAATCTCGGTATTTATAGGCTTCTCAAATCACATTATCTGAGTGGGTGGATAGGTGTAGTTTAAAATACTCTCGTTAGGCGGCGGGCTAACTTATTACTAAAACGTTGGTCCTGAAGGGATGGACCATTGGTAGCTAAAAGTTATTTTAAAGGATTATATTACTGGGAATTATTACATTTATATATATAAGAATCTTGACCAATAAAATTAGTTATCACTCTTTCAAAGATAAGCAAAAGTAACTTAACTTGAATACAAATTTACTTTATCGAAGAAAAAGATATTACATTCATTATAAGATAAATATAAAAATATTTGTAGGCCTGTGAGTGAGATATAGTAAGCATACTGATATTTGTATCTTTTCTGTATGGTCCATTACTATTGTATTCTTAAAAAACTAGCTACATACATCAATTGATGTTAAAACTGATTTAAATCATGTTTTAAAAAAATATTTTTAATTATTATTTTTTTTAAATTTATTATTTCTGGTTTTAGATTTAAGCATATACCTTAGAGAATTTAATATTAAATTAAATAATTGCTATAATTCATTACTTTTTTGCTTCCACAGAGTTTTCGGAATCTAAGAGTGATCAAAAGAAAGATTTTACTGCTAAAACTGAAAAATGTGCCTTGAAACGAGATTCTTCACTTTTCTTATTTCATGCTTTAGGCAAAATTCTTTACTGTAAACGTAAGATTAATTTGTTTCCTGTACAATTTTTTAAAATTAAAAAAAAGCTTTATCTATGTTCTTATGTTAATTCATTTTATAGGTGATCCATCATTAAAATCAGAAAGAGATGTATTACCTGCCACAATGAAATCTTTTGAAAGGGATCCTCTTATTGAAAACCCTGAAGTTAGTAAAGCATAAATATTGATAAATAAAATAAATCATAAACAAAAAAAATTTCAAATGCCTATATTGCATTAAATATCTAGTATGAGTGGACATATTTATTTTATTTTACAGGATGTATATCAGAAAACATCTATTTCTGCAGATGGTTTTAATCTTTTTCTTCAAGAGAATTACCTTTCTTTTATTGAAGATATCAACATAGTTGCTAATGCCTCTGTGTGGTTTAGTGAAGCAGATGTGCTTTCTTCTTACTGGAATGTACGTTCTAATATTTATGTATAAATTTTGTCTATGAGAACAATGAATTCAATTGCTTTTTTCTGTGTCAGTTTAATACATTGTATAATTGTTTTACTAAAACATGTAAATTTAATTTAAACATTGTTTAATCCTTGATTGTTTTTAAAGAACTTTCATACATTTGTATTTTTCTGAAAATAAAATTATTTTTCAAACAAATATTAATGCATTGCATATAATAGATTCATACTTTTCCTATAATTATTTTTAGAATGATTCTCATTTTAAATACCATTTTTTGTTAGCATTTTTCTTTCTTTTAAGTATGATTTTCACCTCATCCCATTTTTTGAACTTTATTTTTTTATGTTATAATACAATATTCATTATATTCCAATATACCTATTTCTAAGTATAAATTAACTGTCTTCAAGTATAAAAATTGTTAAATTTTTTTTTACAATTCAAGTGACTGAACTCATATAAGATTGATTCTTAATTTTTTTAAAGATATTTTCTTCATTATAGGGCCAAGAAACCCTGCATGAATATTCTGTATCATTGGCTTCCAGAGGACTGATGTTTAACATAGTTTCTTGTTGTTCTGGTAGACGATGGAGATCATTACACAAACCTCAGTTTTATGAAAATAACAAAAAAGTAAGTTTTTTTTTATTTTTTATTAAATGTTTTTCCTTCTTATAATAATGAAGTTGGTGTAAGAGGAAAATTAAAAGTGTTTTTCTTTTCTTTTGTTTTTCAGAGAAATCACTTAATAAATACTTTGAAACATACTTTTAAAGGTTAGTTATTCTCATACCAATGAAATTTAGATATTGTTAATATTCATATTAAACTCTTTTTCTTTTATGATCAAAAGAAAAGTTTTTCTGTCACTTATGTTTTTAATTTAGGGTGAATGTTAATATTTTTAGGAACATGTTTAAGTATGAGAGAAATTCAAATTGATTTGGTGCCTTTCATTCCAAAGTTGCAGTCAAAGAGCTATAATTGTGGTATTTATAAAAAAAAAACAACTTATTAAGTCTTTTTTTGGAAATGAATTTTTATTCACACCTCAATAACATATTTAATTTCAGCTCAAGTATCAATAGCAAAAGATATTGGTGAAATGAATGTTAAAAGATTAATCAGGTAATTTTTGGATGTACTTATCTAATCTCAATTTTTTCTACAAATGTGCTTTTTATATATCAGTTTTGTATATAATATGCATCCTCACTATCTAATCTACATTTTGCTGCAGAATTTTATGCATGTATTAATTTGTGTAAGAATATTTAGGTAATGAATGTAAGAAAATTTAACCAGGTGTTATTTAGATGTACTTACTTGAATCTCTTAATTTGTTTTCCTAATTTTAACATTTGTGCATATTAAATTAGCTTTTTAAATCCTTCCATTCAATATCAGATAAAATCATGCACCTTGTATGATACTTATGAAATCAAAGAAAAAAATTGGTCTTATTTTGAAATTTTTCATTAATGTTAACTGTTTGATATTATACTTTATTAATACTAAATTTTACACTTCAAGAATGGGATCTCTATTAAAATAAAAATTTATTATGAAATTAACATTTGAATATTTTTAAAATTTTATTATAAATTGTTCTTACAGCATTGTGTTTTTTCTATTTTTAGCTAAATTTTTTTAAAGAATATATCTAATTAAAATGATTTTATTACTGCACTTATCTTTTGGATATTGCGTTATGTCCAATATTAAACTGCAGCATTCACCATGTATTTATTTTTTGTAGACCAATCTCTAAAACACTTGATGAAAAAGAATGCTTTCAATTAGATGGAAATGAACCTGGGAATGATGCGATAGAATCTCAGAATGAAGAAAAAGAATTTGAAGAAGCTATTACTCAAATTTCTGATGAAGAAATAGTAATAGAAGAATATGACTTTTAGATTTATTTGATTTATGTGATATGTAAATATGGTTATATAAAAGATTATATTTCAGATTTTTTAATATTTTTCCTCTTAATGTCAATTAATTCACATCTTAAAATCAAAAAATTGAAGCCAGATTTTAAAGCATTAAGTTTGATAATTTTTTTAAAAACTCTCTTTTAAAAAATTGATATGATTATCATTAGCAAAAAAATTGTTTACTTAAATTGATGATTAACACTCATTTATAATTACTCATAGCTCCTGATCATGTTTGTCAGATTAATAACATGCATAGATTTAAATAATATTTTTTTCTTGTTTTAATTAAAATTTTAAAAGAATTTTTATTAACTATTTTTGGATTTCTAGAAATTTATTTGATCATCTTAACAATTAAAAAAAAATTTATTCAGGGAAGTGAACAGGCATACAAATTACACTTAATGCACATTTTGTACTTATTTTTTTTTAAATTTAATATTTTGACCATCCTGAATGCTGAGGACAATTATTTTTATGCAAAATTATTATTGCACTGAAAATATTTGTGCATGATTTTTTTTACAACATTTTAGATAATTATTTTAAAGTTTTTTAGGAAGTTGTAGTATACTGGTTTACCTGTTTGGTAAAATAATATATGTATAAACAATGGATATAACAATTTTGAATCTTGTGCAAAGGTTATTCTTTAAGAAGATTGATACATGTGAAATTTAGCAGGGCTTAACTCCATCATGTAGTGTGGTGTCAATTTGTAGAATGGGAGAGCTAGTTCAAATGTTATCCTCCTCACTTGATCAAGATTCAGTTATGCTTCCTCCTGTTGATCCTTGTTTAATTTTAATAAATTATTCAATCTGATTTTTTTTTTATCATTTCAGTTTTTCTTTTTTAAAAATTTTTAGGTTCCTAATATTTTAGTCTTGATAATTATGGAATTATATATACCTGTGTCTATTGCATTGATTTTATCAATACAAAATTAAACTAAATTTCTGTTTTAAAGCATCAGTCATCAATTATCATTATGATTATTATTGAAAGATTGGTAAAATAAGTACATAAAAATTGCTAGATTAAAAAAAATTAAAATACATTATTCATAATTTAATTATTGTTATACATATTTGATATAAATTCTTTTAATTTCTTGCAAGTAAAATAGAAAATAAGAATTTTTTTGGGGGGGGGATTACTAAAGATAGCATTGTTTATATAGATAAATTGATCTCCCAGCTTGTTCCAGAAATTTAATATTTTCATTAACTATTCTCGGTAAGCTTTGCTCAGAGAAATATATCTTTTTTAAATGAAAATTATCTTGATTCTAATACATAAAAGAAAAGAGAAGTTTAGCTATGAATTTAAAGATATGGTACATATTTGAAATATAGTTGGATATATAGTTTTTTTTATTGCAGTTCTCAGTTATCTGTACTAAAATTTTTTATTTTAGTTTGTTATATTGATAAGTATTATATATATAAATAGTTTGTGCTTAAAATTATCTTTCTTTTTTCAGGAACAAATTAATAAAAGTTTGTTTTAAATATGTTAAATATATAGATTTATTTGCTTTTTACTTTCCAAACATACAGTTAGGAGAGACATTTTTAGTTGAACATATTCAAAAGAAAGTCTTTTTATCCCTATTTGAATTAACTGTAATGCAAACTATCAGAATCATACTTTTAAGAAATTATCAATGTGCGAGAAATGTTAAATAAGAAGAAAATAACATATTACTGGGTTGAAAATTTTCCAAGCACATCATCCATTAACTAATTTCTGAAGAATATTGCTTTAGTGTAATCAAATTTAAACAGAAATAGAGAATTGACCAAGAAGGGAGTGAAAGTGAAATTTGATTTCTAGATATCTCCCCCCCCACACACACACACACAAAATATTTCATTTTACTTAATTATTATAAATTAATACCAATTTATGATTTATAAGTAAGTACAACTATTTGATAAATTTCAAAGTAATTTAAATTGGGAATATTGAAATTTTCAAAAATAATATCAATTTATTCAATGTAAATTAAACAGAAAAATGTGTAGGATTAAAATATTCATTTATCCAAAATGTACCTTAAATTATGTTATTATTAAAAGAAACCATGTGGCAATTTTGCCTTGGGTTTATTTTCTTTGTACTGGCTCTTCCTTCTGTTATTTGGTTAGAGAAATGAAGCATTATACTCAAATGTCATTCTCGTCATTTGAATTAATTCAAAATTATGATGTCCATTGCCATTAATTCTTTTTTATAACTTTAAAAGCATGGTTAATGAACTTATAACCTATTGATCTATAATTAAAGCGATTTTATGTTAAATGTCTCGTTAATTCAAAGTCATGTAACATTGTCAGTGAGTACATTAACCATGCACAAATAAATTCGTTAGTTCATCCTGGGCTGAATCAATGTTGAGTACTATTGACAAACGTTACAGGTGACTAGATTTCTCTTCTGGTAAAGGCTCAAGTCGTCATTAATTGGATGATAATTTAAAGTTCAACTCTCATTCTGCTGTGTGACAACGGTAGCTAAGTGATCATGTGAACTCATGTTCAACATTGCCAGCCGTTAGTTGGATTCTTGGAATCAATGAAGTCCCACTGCATTTAAAGGAGTTGATGCAGGTTAAATCTGCAGGGCTCAAATTCATCTAATTGGTGTGGTGTGGAAGTTTGGAGAGTGTCATCATCATCACGCTTGACTGAGGTTCAAAATTACAAAGTTCATCAACAATACTTCTGTGTTGCTTCAAAATGTGGCATTAATAAAACAAAATATTCTGTTATTTGCTGCCAAGAAGATACAAAACTCGTAAATAATATAAACTAGTACAGATACACAGTACTCAAGATAATAAAGTAGGACTCAATCAAATCTGTCAAACTTTATTAATTTGGTGTGTAATTGGGTACTTGATAATTTGTTTTTAAAAGGCAATATATTTATTTAAAAATAAACCGTACTATTATTTATTTTCAATTTTAATCTCATAACTAATTTTGTTACTGCTTTTGTATTTAGAAAACCCATCATTCCATTCATAAACCCATTCATTTCTCTGTAGGCAGTTTATCCGATTACAATAAATAATTTGTAACCTTGCTTGCTTCATCTACCAATAAAATAGGTTTACACTAAACCATCCTGACTTTTTGATTGCCTTCAATCAAACCAGTTATTACCATAAAATATTTAAAAAGTAAAGTTTACTTAGTCATACATAAAATATCTCTAATCCAAAGGTATGCGCACAGTTTGCTGTGGTCATTGTCTTTCAGGTTTTCATCATAATCTGCATTGAAATTATTCACTGGCATCAACTTCATTCAATCTTTTCCAGGCTTTTAATTGATTGATGTGAGCCGCAGTGTCATAAATTGCGAGATTCTATAAATATCGCTGGGACAATCCTCGGTTCCAGTGAGTTGATCCTTGTGTTTTGTGTATTTATTTGTAGGTTTAAGATTTCTCACCACAACGATGCTTCTTGATCAAATGACCATACAGGTAGACTTCTTTTCTTCATAATATGCTTTTATTTTTCTCTTTTTATTTTTTGTCTTGCTTCGGGTTGTAGTTTTTATGGATCATTCCCAAACTTACTGTCTTTATCAATAAATAACTACAAAATTCCATTTTAAAGTTTTAATACATACTTACAAAGGATTTCAAAAGATGTTTTTCCCTATAGTTTTAGTCAAAATATATATTCGAGTTCTTTATACTTCCTTAATTTTACCATCTTAATCCTTTTCATTTTTGTTTTCAACTGACGTAAAATACCACACATTCTATTTACTCTCTCGATTATTTTCATTTTCTTTGGAGAATCTTTTTAAACAAATGAGGTGGAACTAGGACCCTTGTGTGAAATTAAGTAATTTATATAGTAATTCAAAATCTTCAAGCCCCTGATTTCTGAGTTGATTTATTTTCATAAGATAGAGGCGTACAAAACTTCATGTTTTTAGTAAATGAGATGACTCCCCCCCCCCCTACTTGTTTGGAAGGTCATAGAGCTGAACTACCGACGACACAGACATGTGGTAACAAACACAGATCACCATAAAAGGAAAACAATATAGTTCTTTGATTTTAGACACATCTTCAGCAAAATGTCCCACAAAGTCATTAAATTTAATCTTAATGCTTTTTTGGTGTGATGATTAAGAATCTCTTTCGTTTACACTCTTATCAATGACTCGAAATAATTTGTTTCTTTTCAAAACATAATCTTGGACTTTTTGTTTCTCTTATACACACACACACACAGATGCCTTTAATTCCATCTTATTCAAACAATATTTATTTTCCGCCCCTGAAGACATTTCGTCCTCCCGGTAAGCTAAATGTCGTTTGTTATTGCTTCCTACCTGGAGCATCATGCATGCTATACACTACGAGAAACGGTAATTCAAAACTGAGAGCAAACTACTTACTTTTGAGTACTTCACATACTCAAAATAGCTCCGATGCACACATGTTCAAATTTGAAAATCGCACTTACTCATTTTTGAATCTGTTACGGGATCAAATTTTTGAGAATGAAAGAACAAAGTGAGTATGTAATGCACTCATTTTTAAGCTTGTTGCTGTTTTAAATTTGAAAATGAGTATGTAATACACTCATTTTTGAAGTTGTTGATGTATCAAATATGAGTTTAAAACAATAAAATGAGTATGCATAGCATTCATTTTTGATACTGTTGCATCTAATATGAATTTTTAACAGAAAAATATGTATTAACCCAAATCTTTAAGGAATTAAAAACGTGACACCCCTAATTTGTAAATTTTCACTTTCTTCATCTTATGTATTGTTTTATTTTCATTTTATGAAATTTTTACCACTTCGAAATCAAAATTCTTTTTACATTTATTGTGTGTAACAAAAAGGTACTCACATACTATCGCGAAAGTGCCAACGGTGAAGATAACTCGCCAAATTAAGCAGTAACGATTTCACATGTGTCGTACGCGCTGAATTAGCAACCATGTACGTTTTATATAATGTCGCCAATACGGTTGCAACAATACGCAAGTATCAACAAAAATATTACTTTTAGGGAAAAAAATGCAACTATTATATTTGATCATAAACTGTATGTCTACGAACTTATACCGCAAATATAAGTCTTTGAAAATTGCAAAAATAGATTCGATGTAATAGTTAAACTAATGTGTACGCAATTTGAACTAGTTCCAGATGCAATTTGGTTCATTATAAGTTATATTTCTTTCTAGAAGTATTATATTGTTTCCTTAAAATCCTATACAAGCAGAAAATTAACTTTTATTTAAAAAAATTCAGCCCTTCAATAATAAGTTATTAGAAATATCTAGGAAACATTATGATAAATAACAGATTTTTCATTGTAAAAATTTCAAAACAATACAAGAAAGAAATAGTTTTTTACATATTATGTAACCTGAAGAAAAAAACCTTTTGTATAAAATAACACTCATTAGGCCCAAGTGTGTAAGTACTCTTTTTATCAATTGTTTTGTTTAAATAGAAATACATCCATCCAGATGGAAATAAAGAAAATGCATTGCTCTATTACAAATTAAGCTCGTTTTTTTTTGTTAAATCAACTGATTTTACACTCTCCTATCAGCAAAGAAAACAAATATTATAGTTTTTAAGTAAATGCTTTTTTAATTAAAATACTCAAAAATTTCAATCCTTAGAAGAATGTAAAAACAACTAAAACGGGATTTTTATGTTAACAAAACATTTAAAATACACAAGTTTTTAACCTACTGGAAAGAGTTTTTAGAGAAGTTTTCAGCACCCATTTAGAAGAAAAAATAACATCCTAATGACCAATAGAATCATAATCTAGCCATTTTACTTAGTGTACAGCATTTTATTTTCAATGCCTTTTTTTCAATTATTCACTGTTAACAAGAAAAATAAAACAAACCAAAATCATATTGTTGAAATATTTATTCTGGAAATTGTACACATATATATATACATTAAAAAATAAACAAGAATATAAGTGAGATTTTTGAAACATGTTTTCTTTTATAGGTTATTTTTCATTGAATTTTTTTATAAACACTATCTAATCCATAGTCAACTCCATCCTTATTTATACAGAACAGCTTATGTTTAAATGTAATATAGATTGAAATAATCATTTTAAATATAGGAAGTTCTAGTGTATAAAAGTACATACATAAACAGCTTTTTTATTTTTTATCAAATCATGTCTTTGAGTTACGAAACGTGAGGGAAAATGCCTTTCAAACAATGCTGTTTCAAATAAATTACATGTTAGGATATGTGAGTCATCTAAATTATTTACTGAAGAATTTATAGATAGCGGAGTACGTGCTCTTTAAATCAGTGGGTCCGAATGGTGTCGCCATCTATCTTGAGCAAAATCGTACTGTCACCTGCATGGGCTCAAAGCTTAGGCTAACGACATGCGTATCTCTAGCCCGTTGCCATGATGAATTTCATGGGCCTCGATCTGAGTACGTCAGACAGGTGTCATAAGCAACAACATTTGTAGATAGCTGGTTCTGAGAGGAATTTTGAAAGTTTCCTCATTAGAGTAAAATTTTTACAAATGTTGTTCATAATTATATAGTTTTCTAAATGACTATCAACAAAATTTAGCATAACACATGTAGTGTTATGCTACGCCGTATGAGTATTTAAAGCATGACGACAAGGGCTACAATGAAACCAATAGTCTTTGGCAGAAAGTGCAAAACGTATGAAATTCATTGATTAATTTTTATCCATAAAATATTTTTTTAAAAAAAGAGAGAAAAGTTCTGAACTACGTGGAAAATTTAAAATAAATTATGAGTGGAAATATTAAAAATGAAGATTTGTGCTAACAGCAAAAATGAAACTAATGCAAATTAAAAATAAAGCATTTATAATTTAGAAACAAATTTTATAAATATTACACATGAAGGCATGTCTTTCTGAATTTCACATTTATAAAAACAGTTTAAAGAAATACCATACAGTGGAACAATATATATATAGGGGAACTAATTTGTTATTAGTACACTGCACAACAAACATCTTTTAGACGTGGGTTTGAAATCGTTACAAATAAAATTTTGGCATCCAATAGTTTTCAATTAACGATAACGGTCTCCTACTAAGAATTCAACATGAAAGTAATTTAAAAGAATGGCTTATTCCTGGCACACAAAAAAAAAAAGGAATTACATTAAGAAGCAAAAACGTAAATACTTTTTTTTTATAGAAAACCAATTTAAAAAATATGAGTGTCAGGATTTAAAGAAATAGAACACAAGGTGTATTTAGAAATGCCAAGAAAGGAAACAGAAAAAAAATAAAGAAATTGAAACTGGAAAAAGAATAACTGCGTATAAAAGCGTGGGGTGCTCAATATCAAATTGTTATAATTTCTTACTAGTTCTATTCCAAAATGCAGAGTTAGTGTAAAAATGTAGTATAAATAACCCCACGCCTTTACCACAATGACATTAACTTTCTTGTTAATCATTTTATTCTTATATTAAGATTTATTTTTTACTTTTTAGTTCGATAAAAGCATGTTTTTTTAAACTATAATTTAAATTTATGGTGCTTCATGTAAGTCAGACTGAGCAGATTTCAGCACTTACGTATTGTCACAACAAATGCCAAATCTAATAATAACTCGCCAAGTTGGCACCCCAATTGGTACTTGCGTCTTATTGCAACCTATTGGCGGCATTAAATGAAATGAAGCACTTGGTTACCAATTCAGCGTGTACCACACATAGGAAATCGGGGTGGCCAACTCATCGTGTTATTTAGAGTTGGCGATTGTTGCGATAATACGCAAGTACCCACCGATTTCCTGTGTGTTGTACGTGCTGAATTGGCTAACAGGTGCTTCGTTTCATATAATGTCGCTAATTGGTTGCAATAATACGTAAGTACCAATATTTCTTATGTTTTTCCACTTGTGTACAACATACCTGCATACAGGAGTTTTTGTACCCAAGCTGTATTAATTTTTGATACGTACATTATATATTGCAACCATGTTGGCGAAATTATATGTAATAAAACACATGGTTGTCAATCTGGCGCATATGACGCATGCAAAAATCGGGGTCACCAACTTGGCACGTTATCTTGGTATATGATGCACACTTTGGGATAATAGCCTTTGTTGCTCAATATCCCAAAATAAAATTTAAAAAAAGATGCACTCTTTTAACACAAAAAATAAGATTGAATTTTACGTGTGCACGTTATACGCCAGGTATAAAAAGGAGAGCTTTAAAAAAACGTGATCATAGGAAAAAAAGTTAGATTTCTACATAGATCAAAATATTGTTTATTTAAAAGAAATGGCGTTCCTTATGCACTTAAGGGTTTGCACTGCACAGTTGGATTGTCGAATCAGCCACTTATTTCGCCAAGTGTTTTCTCGCCAAATCGATAAATGCGCCAAATCTGGTAACCCTCCTGATTTTTGTATCAGTGAGGTAGAAGTCGGATCGGCACAATTTCGCGCCAAATTGATGATTTTTCAAAATTTGGCGGACCAGGGGCCGATTTGACAATTTCACAGGGTTGCACTTCTAGGTAACGGTAACGGTTATACATTTGGACCGTTACGTGGAACCTTAGAGAAATCTCTAAACATCATAATAAGTAGGGGGGAATAATAATTTGCTAAAGTGTTACATAAGAATATAAAGCAGTCCACAATGAGTGCAGCGCAACAACGCTGGTGGAAGGGTGAATGGGAAACCACATCTAGTGGATTTAGTTACTGACGTCACATCTCTAACAACCACACCCGTCTTTCAACTGGCTGCCGCATCTCGACGGAACGAGGGGAGAAAAGGGAGGAATTTCTTTAATATCAAAGATTAAAGAGAATATTATTTTTGTCTGTTACTCATTACCTCTTAAATATCTGCGTGCGGTTATTGAAAGGAGATTTTAAATAACCACTTGGAAAAAAATAAGAAAAGGTGGAGAAATTTATAATAGGATCAAGTTGTCACACTAAATGCATGCAAAATCTTGCATCGAGAGGGGTAATAATTAGAGTGGATGAAGTCTTGCAAAAGAAAACAACAAGTGATAAATAACCATAAAGCATTAAAAAACAACACACGATTGATCTAAGAGAGAAGAATTTCCTAATTTGTATCAAGACATTCTCATCCTTTTCAGAGCTGGGAAGTGTAGGTATCAGTTGTTAAGGACTACTCTAGGTCTCTTAGAAGAGCTAGGGATAGAATTATCATAAGCATTTGCACTTCTAGAAGTATACTATTTTTTACTAAAGCTTAGAATAAATGACTTCCAAACTTTAAGAGCATTGAGTGAAGTGGCGCATTTATCAGCTGGAATAGAACCAGGGACCTTTGGGTCCGAAGCCGAGTAACTTAACCACTACACCAAAATGATCACCATGGTGCGGAGGTTGTTACTAGCTTATATAGATGATACCGCTACATTACGCACATACATCTCAAGTTTCTTCGTGAAAAAGGGGGTGCACATTATACCGCAAATAAACAAAGATTAAAAATTGCTACTTGAAAGTATAGGTGCGTGTTATACGATGGTGTGCATTATATGCCAGATTTTACGGTAAGTACATAATTTTTCTCTACCTTTCTTTAACGATTAAAAGCATAAAATATATTTAAATTGGGTTAAATATAAAGAATCATATATATATATATATATCATTCATTTTCATCCAAATAAATAAAACACTATGGTCACAATAAAGGTGTATTATAAACCAGAAGATTAACATGTTGACTCATTCTTGACATACATGTTTGACTCAGCTTGTCTCTTTTTTTTTAAAAAAAAAATATCAATTTAATAAGATTTTTTAAATGGTTATAAGAGAAAGCACTATGTTTGCACTAACCTTCTGCACTATGTTATAAGATGAATCTAATTTAAACAATGTAGATCAATAGTTAATAATACAAACTATCCATTAAGTATTAGTATTTAAGTAGATATAATTTTTACATGTAATATTCCAAACTGAAAATTAAAAACATTCTTCAAATAGATTACGTTCGATTTTACTAACTAGTTTTGCTCATTCTGTTATTTCCAGTAAATTTTGATTCTTTCAATCTTCGAAAATGAGAGTGAAAGGAATCATAAAATAAATGTGTATTGAAATAAAATTTAAACTCTTAAATAATTTCTTTATTTATAAATTTACTAATAAGCTAAAGAAGTTCTTTAAAATTTACAATAAAAAGGTGAAAAAATACTATTTATTGATTTATGGGATTTTTACGCAAATGGCATATTTTTTTATACAAGTCTAAGTAGTGAAAATTTGAAAATATTATAATAAATACTTAGGTTTTATATTTAATAAACTGTTTACTTTTTTTAAATACACTCTTGCTTAGGTAAAAATAAAAAAGAGTAAACATTTAATTCTAAATAATTTATAAACAGCCAGTACTTGATTAACGTGGATTTTCAATTTGCAGGGTCTTTTTATTATTAATATTTTACCAAATTATTCTACATTACGTTAAGTTCTAGAAGATTCTAACCAGTTAGGTTGTTTTAGGTGTATATCATTTAACTTTGAACTATATTATGATTTTATTATGTCCGTAACAGAAAATTTTTGTGCACAAACAAATGTTGATCAAAAACTACTACAATATCTGACGGAAAAATAGTGTAAATTTGGAAAATTGTCAGTCTAGTATTGTGCTAGATTCCGAGCAGTTCCGATTTGTGGATTTCATATGGGTAGCAATTAACGTCTTGTAAAGAAATTGAAAAATGATTTATGAAAAGATCAGGATTTTAAGATCTTGAAAATCATCCAGCCTAAAATGAATGAATCCTTAAAAATGAATATTAAATTTTGAAATCTATTATAGCTTGGAACATTATTGACTTTAGTAGATAGTTACTGCATTATATAATGAGAAACGTGTCGATCTTTTTTCTTCAAAATAGAGACAAAAGAAACAAAAGTTTGTTTGCAAAAGATATAAGACCAAATAGGGTAGGAAAAGTACAATCTCTCAACAATATATGGTTACCTGTTTTATACTCCACACGTTAAAAGCCATCTACTGGCTATACGTAATGCGCAATCACGCAGCATTTCTAATCATTTGCATATGTCCCCGACGTGTACCTTCATGCCAAGTTTCGGTACAATCCCGCAATTATTTCTTGGTGCGCTAATTTTTTTGTCCATGAGTGTACATTTTTATTTATAAAAAAATCTGACATCTATTGTTATATTTTAGTGCTTACGAAGTGCATTCAAAAATGTCACTTTTATTCACGGGTGTTTCCATTATTTTGATAACCACCTGTGTTTCTTTTAGTAAAGTCTAAGATCTTATGTGAAGGCAGTCACCCCAAAATGTCTCTGCGGTTCACCGGTCGATCGCGATCGATTTCATGCTCACCCGGAACTAAAGCAAGAACAGAACAGCAAAAGAATGATGTCATTAGCTTGACGCTAATTGGTTGTAGAGGGAATGCCATACACAGCATTTGGAATTGCTTTGTTTATTGAATAAAATTCATAACTTAATATGATAAGAGATTAAAAAGAGATATCAGTATTTCACAAGAAAGGATAATATTTTATTAAATTCTTTGAAGATATTTGGCAACGTTTGAAAAAATATATACTGTATTTAAAGTGAAGTTTTATTGTTGGCAACCGGTTACCATTTTGTTGTTTTTCGAATGTGCTGAGGATTACTTAGCGATTAAAATTCGGAGAAAATATTTTTATTTTGTACTACATTAGCGAATTCTACTAATTGTTCAAAAATGTCATTAGGAGTCCCAGTTAAAGTACTCCATGAAGCTGAGGGTCATATAGTAACTCTTGAAACTAATACCGGTGAAGTATATCGCGGCAAATTGGTTGAAGCAGAAGACAATATGAATTGTCAAATGTCCGGTATTACAGTTACGTACCGAAATGGGAAAGTTGGTACATTAGAGAATATCTACATTAGAGGAAGTAAAATCAGATTCTTGATCTTACCAGACATGTTAAAAAATGCACCTATGTTTAAAATAAAGACTGGACCCCGAGTGGGTGCTGCCAGCAGTAATCGTGGGAAGTCTGCTATTCTTCGAGCTCAAGGTAAGTACTAAGTTTTTATGCATTTTTTTCTGTCTTTCTTTAATTGTGACATGTTTTGGCTTTAGTACATATGGAGGGTGGATCCTAGCAGGGCACACTTCTTGGCGCCAAAAAAGTTGGCGGTAAAGTTTACAATATGGTAACGTTGATTTTTTACATTTGGTACTGTGGTTGCCAAATGGTTACTTGTGGTTTATTATGTATATTATAATCGGGGGGGGGGGAGTTTGTAAATTTGCGAATATTTTTTCTTGTCTTTTTGAAACGGCTGAAAATTTTATGTAACTTATTGCAGTCAAATACAAAAATTGTGACCTTATTGGATTAAGAATTTTTCATACTTTAAGGGTTAACCCTTAACTCCTTAAGTGATTTGGCCATACATTGTACAGGCTACCAAAAGTTGGCCGCAACCAGTTTGCCTATATGCTGTACAGGTACTGATATTTCTTTCTTTCTTTGATTTGAGCATACTTTTAACTATGGTATATTATTTAGTGCTATAGTGTTTTGAAAAGGTGATGCAGTTTGTCTGTGGTGGTGAAATGTTTTCATTAAGCATTTTTTTGTGTGATGAAGGCGGGAGTTAGTGTGGTGTTTCATCATATACAATAAATAACTTAACTCAGTGGCACAACATCTCATGAGGGCCAAGGCCTACTGTGTCCATATCTTTTGCGTGGCCTTGGGTCCTGAGGTGCATGAACAAATATTACAATCAGGTGGTCAGTCTGATGCGAAAACCTCAGTGTTTGAAGGGATAGAAGGCCGAGTTGACCGTGCCCAGCCCGGGGCTTGAACCTCGGACCTATAGTAGTACATCGCCCTTCCACACCACTCAGCCACTAGGCTTCATACAATAAATAAAAGTGTCTTTTTTAAAAAAAATTTTTAAGCATTTTGGGTAAAAAATTGACTGCTTAAAGGGTCAATGAATGTTAAGAATTGTTGTAATGAAAAGTTAAATATAGGTGCAAGTTTTCAAATTTTTAAATGAAAAAAGCTGGAAAGAAATGGTTTGAAATTTTCTGTCTACTTTTATGTTTTGCCTGCACAAGTGATAAAGTTACCAAAAATGATATGACCAGTCCCGAATGAACTATTCCTGCTGGTAACCTTTTGCTACCACATTTTTAAACAAGTCGCAGTTTTTTTAATCAGTAAGATCTTTTTCAAAATAGATGAAAAACAAATGAGAACTAACATTTATATAATTTTTTTTATTTGTGTTTTGTGTGTTACCTATAAAGCCTGCTTGGCGAGATTTGCGATGGCAAAACGAAAAAGTACCAAAATAACTAATTCCAAAAGATAAATTTGTCTTTTAATGAACCTGATAGAAAATGAGTTTTTTTCTTGAAAGTTGATGTATTACTATTTGACCAAACTTTTAAAGATTGAAAATAGTTTTTAATATTAGTTTTTTTAAAAAAAATTTAGAACTCTTTACCATTCTAAAAGAAATTTATTTTAAAAAGAATTTGCAATCAGTGGTTCGGTTTACAAGTAGGATTTGGGGGATAATTAACTTGCTTGATATTTATGTTATTAGTGTAACTAAAGTAATATAAAATTCATCGCATTATGAACAACAAAAGTACTGTGATAAAAATTTGAAAGAACAGTACTCTTGCATGATGATAAATTGCTAAAAGAAACTATATCTGTAACTGCACAAAGTGCAGCCTTGTAACTTTTGCTTGTTAGAAATTGATCCTTGCTGAAAATGAGATTCTTGTCATATAATTAAAAAAAAAATTACAATTTCATTTGTTATAAAATTTACTATAAGAAAATGCACAACAGCAGATAATTTATAAAATGCATCAAATCTCTGAAAACTACAATACTTATTCTTAAACTGAAAGTAGGATATAAATTTTTTAGATGGTTTAATTGACTAAATACCATTGAAGAATTTCATTTTGAAATTAGAAATTGGTTTTTTTTAAAGGTAATTTCTCTTGGGGGGGGGGGGGTTAAAAATCTGAACTGCCAATTATAGCCAATTTTTACTCTAGAATAATTTTATTTGGTGACTTGCTCACAGCCTCCCATTTAAATATCAGTTTGAATACTTTTTAATTAAAAGTATTAATTGCTAATTATATACGCAAAGACTTTAGCATGGTCTGTGGCTAGTAAGAAATTATAACAAAGCTATTTAACATGGTTCATAATTGCAAAATAAAATTAATCTTAATTTTTATTATCTTATTTTTTCAAATAAAAATAAGTTTTTTGTATTTTAATGTAAGATTTAACTTTTTACTTCAAGAGTTCTGTCAATTTTAGTAAAAGTACTAGGCATGGTCGGAAACAAAGTACTGTTTTGGAAAAACTATAGAAACCCTTTTTTTAAAACAAAGTTTTTTTTACATGATAGAACATGCAGAAAACTATTTTTTTACTTAGTTACCATCATTGTTCAGATGTTTGTCATATCGGGAAACCAGCTTGTTTATACCCTCTTTGTAGAAAAATATTGCTAGTAAAGGGAGTTGAAATTTATAGAAACTCATCACACAAAGCAATCTTTTTGTGTACTGTCTGTTTTCGCGAATTTTCTCATTCACTTTTTCAACCAAACAAGGCTATCCACTCTGTTCTTCATCAAGAGCATTGGCGAGCCCATCATTAAATTGTGGAACCCACTTTCTCGCCATTCCTTCATTCATTACATTTTCACCATAAATCTCTACTAGTTGACAATGAATTTAAGCTAACTTAACATTTCTTGCTTTAAAAAAAACTTTGTCATCGGTATTGGCAATGGTCTTAAACATTTTGAACTGTAACTAAATATAACATAATCCAACTGTAATAGTATTGCTAGATTGGCAATCAGAAATGCGTGTGCTTAAGCATTGAACTTCAATACTACCTCTTCGGTAGCAGTAGATCAAAACAGTACTTGGTTTCCAGACATGCCTCATATTAGAATATATAAGACATAAAACTTTTTATTTATTGTGGTATTTATTCTGAATAAATATGTAAAAGCTTGAATTTGTTACAATTCAGCCATTTTCTCGAATTTGAAATTTTACTTTTTTTCTCTGGATAATTCACTTTGTTTTTGCCTATTAACAGTTGCACACTGTTTACTATTATTTTAATCTTCACTATATATTAGTCATTTGTTGTATACAAATGTTTGTAATGTCCAAACATGAAAAGAATTTAGATATATTAAATTTGCAGTTTCATTATTTTAGTAGGAAGTGCTTTGTTTTTTATATGTATTAAATGAAACAACTTTTTGCTCCTTAAAAAAATGCACATTTTTTATGCGACTTGTTGTCTGCTGGACTATTTCTTATGTTTAATTATTTTCTGTTTGTTAATTTCAGCTGCAAGAGGACGTGGACGAGCCAGAACATTGTTCCAACGCCGTAAATGAACTTTTTCATTTTTGTTCTTCATATTAATATCTACATTGAAAAAATTTTAGCATCAATCGTTTCATATTTTCTACTTCTGTATTGTATCGTTCATTAAAAACAATTTGTGAAATAAAGAATTTTCATCTGTTTCTTAAAGATACAAAGTTTAAGAAAGCGAGTTTATTTTTTAAGGGAAAATTAATTTGAACTTGACATTATAATGTAAATTTTTGATGTTGTAATTTTTACTTACAACACCTAAAGTTAGTTTATTTTTTTAATTTGTTAATAAAACTATAATTAAGAAACATAGCATAGTTAATATTGATCTATAAAATGTTAACAGATTGAATAAACAACCAATAACCAGACTAAAAAATAATTCTAAATTAACTTGGCAGGATTTTTTATAAAATGTATACACAATATAAATTTTTTTAAATCTAAAAATGGCTAAATAAGTTTTAAAAAACTGTTTAATTATTTATGATTCTAATTATTAGTATTAATCTATGCCTCTGTATTCGATTTTTAAAAAAGGGAATAAACAATCTTATTGAAACTTTTGATGGAACAGCTGTTAAATGTGAATGAATTAAATTATTACATTCTGAACAAAGTAAAGGATTTATTAATAACTGTTTATTATTTTTTTCTTTTGGAAGGTATCAATTGTCTTAGTTTTATTTTTAGATATTATTTTATGTGTAATAGAAAGATTCTATATATTTTTTAGTTTATATTTTCAATTCAAAATATGTTCCTGAAATGATAATTTTTTATGAATGTTATGTAAAAAACTAATTGGGCATGTTTATGCAGCATAATGGACTAAATTCATCACGGTCGCATGATAATATAAACATGTGTTCTACATTGAATTCAAAACGGACAATAAACTATAGCTCGTACTTTTTATTCTATTTGTAAAACTTAGGTAAAATTTCAAATTGCATAATTGGGTAAAGATGCTCAAGAGTTATAAAAAGAAATTTCTGCAAAAAGATTTTTAAATTAAATAAAAAGTCTTGTTTAAGTCGTGTACTTTTAAATAAAGTGACAAATATTAATTTTTTTTAAAAAAAAGTTTCTGTAAAAAGCGTAATTTGGCAACAACGAAGTGCATGAACTGATTTGCTGAAAATAGATAATTGCGTTTATCGTGACTATGACGTCACATGTGCTTTTGAACTTGATTGGCTAAAAACACGTGGTTTAATATTATCATATGATTATGACGTCACATGAATTTAGTCCATTAAAATACAGATGTTTTTGTTTCGTTGCATACTAAATGATTCCCTTTTTTAAATGAAATACTGATATCTCCTTTACCACATTAATTTTGCTTAAAACATTTTCTTGCTTTGAAGATTTCAAATGTTTTTTTTTTGAAGTTTTATTCAGTATATTCTAAATGTTGAAACTCTAATAAAACTTTCAAGTATTTATTATTTTTTTTACAATTTTTTTATATTTTAATGGTTTTTAAAATATGGGACATTCTGTTCATGGATAGTTTCAGTAATACTTTTCTATAAAAATATTTGTAAGTTAAAGCTTGAGGATTATAAATGTAAAAATTTTTAATCTAGCACTCTTAAATGTTCATGTTTACATATTGCTTTTTTTTTGTCCATAGCTTATATTTTTAAATTATGATACAAAATAACAGTTTGGTTTTTTCTTCTATGTAAATTTTTTCATTGCCATTATAAAATGTCTGACTAAAATTGACTATTTTGATTATTCCTATATTTATTTTGCAAGTGCAATGCTGGAACAATATCAGAAGGAAGCATTGTTTATAATAATCTCGTAAAAAAAATGCTGTAGAGGAGCTGATGTATGCTAGGTGTTTCGACGCTCAGAAATCCTCTGGTGGGGTGTATTAAGTTTGAAGAGTGGGTAACAGCTCAGGTGTTATCCTTGTCACTTAACCATGGTTCAGAATTGCAAGGACCATCACCTATAGCCTTTGTATGGCTTCATAGGACAGTGTTAATAAGGAATGGACTAATTCCTTTATAATTTTTTTTTAAATGAGAGAAATAAATGTTTGAAATTCTATTCAATGCACTGATAATTTTTTATTTAATTGCTTCACTGATATATTATCCAAACAATTGGATACAATTTCTAGGGGATGCATATGTTATTTAGTATTGCAAATGTTACTTAATGTTAGAATTTTAATTTCATTTGGCGTGAAATAATTGGTTATTTTAATTGAACTTCTGTATTTATTTTTCCGATAAATGCATTTTCAATATAGTATTTTTGCCTATAAATGTACTTTCAATATAGTATCAAAACCTTCAATATAGTATTTTTGTTTGAAATTGGAAGGAAAACTTATGAACCCGAACAATAGCTTTCCCTGAGTGAGGCTGAAAACTAGTGTTTTTCCTAATTGCTTATTGTTTACTAGTATTATGCCATCAGTTAAACCCAAATCAGGTATAGTATCATTACAATGTGAAATGCTTATAACAAATGTCATGAATGAAAATATATTTAATTATTTTCAGATACTGCAGTACACATTTATTTAAATAATTATGTATATGTTCTGTTTGAGGAGACAAAATGAATAATTAGTTTTCAATTTCAAAAAGATAAAACAATTCAACTTCAAAATACAGATTTGTATATTTCAAGTAGTACTGTAGTTTTTAGCATGGAAGGTGGATTAAATCTTTTGATTAAAATACATACTTGTATTGAAGGATGATTTTAATTAAAAAGTATTCCTTGATAAAATGTGTGTAATGTCAAAACAATGAACTAATTTAGACAAATAGATAATGCGTTTTTTTCCTGAATAAGTTCTCAAATGTATCTTTAAAATCATGTATTGTTATAAATGAAGATGAAATTGGCTTGACATTTGATCGCTTAGAAGAGAGATTTGCTTGTCTTAAACCAGTGCTCTATAACTCTAGTCGTATTTATTTGTGGCAATAACGATTAATTGTATCCCTTCACCTAAATTAGGAAAGCCCTCGTGTAGCTGAACAGTGGGGTGTTAATATTCACTTACCCACCTAAATTAGGTTATCTTTTAGAAAAGAGTGATATTGCTGAACCACGCTAGACGGTTTAATGAAAATGATTACTATGGGGGGGGGGGATTCCATTTACAGAGTGTATAGCTCAAGTTAAACTGCAATAACAAAAATAAAAACTAATACGCAATTGGTGTTTTAAAAAAATCCTTTAAAAAACAACACATTATTAAAAGTAAAGAAAAACAATACATAAACACTAAAAAAACGATACTGAGTGAATATTAATGTTGCACTATTCAGCTATATTGGAGGGCTTTTGGTGATGGACCTTGTAATTTTGAACAATGTTCAAGTGACCAAGACACCTGACCTGGCACCTTCTCTGCTAACTTCCACACCACGTCAACAAGAGGACATTTGAGCTTTGATAGATTTAACATGCATCACCTCCCTACATGGCAGTTCTTCAGCAGTACTAGGCTTGAACTCGCGACATGCCAGCCATGAGTCCATTACCTTGACTACTGCGGCCAAACAATAGAGTGAACCTCGTCTCACAAAATAAGTTGTGTAGCTTTGCTAAAGGCAATAACCTTACAGGAGATATAGAGAGGAAGAGAAAATGTATAAGCAAAAAAAAAAAAACGCAGAATAATGTTAATAGCAACCCTAAAACATTTCAGTTCTTAAGGTAAATGCTAAAAGAGATGTTGGACAATGCCACTAATTTTCTTTCTAAGGTAGGTGGCATCAGCTATTCATGCCCGAGGGCCACATAAATTAATTCACGAAGATCCGCGGGCCACACATCTGTCAAAAAGTGTAATCAGAAAATTTATATAAAAAGGGGTTTGTTTTACAAGACTACAATTGATTCTAAGTAAAGAGACGGTGTTGCAGATTTGTTTTTATATAAATTGGTTTCAAACCAATAACTGAAAATAAAAAAAAGGCATGTATTATAAATTATTTTGCCTCCTTTACTTTGTAATAACTTTAATCGTAATTTAAATGTTCTAAACAATTGATCAAAGTCAATTGTTATGATGTATTGCACAAGCATTTTAAAATTAGAAAAAAAAAGCATTGTTTCAACTCGATGATTAAAAATTATTTTTCACTTATTTATTGTTTAGCGAGCAACAAGTGAATTTGAAATTTTGTTATTGAATAAAAATTGCTTTTTAAAGTCAGTAAAAGCTTTGAAAAAACTCATTAAAATGTCGAAAGCTATTCTTATGGGAATGTTTGTTTTGTTTATCATGTGTGGTGCCTGTTCAAGATATTTGTGCATTTCAATTTGTAATATTGCTTTCATTTGATCTCTTATTGATGAAAATGATTCTTCTGAAAAGAAAATATTTTTTGAAAGATTAAATCTTTTTTGAATAAAATTTGTGTATGGATACACATGATTGTTTTTCATACAAAAGTTTTAAGTAATTCAAAAAACATATGGCACGCATAATAGAACTCGTATTCTTAGCCATATATCATAAAACAAGTCAAGTTATAAATGCGTTCGAATGACACCAACTATAAATTAAAATCTCAGGCGAAGGCCTGGACTATTTGTGGCATTAAAATGCCAACTGAAGGTTTCTGTTTATTTTTCCTCATATTTTTAGGAAATACTTGGACTATTATTAATATGTCACGCAAAGGTCTGAACAGTAATCTAACATTAATATATCAAGCAAAGGCCTAGACTATTCATATTAGTGTTCTTTGTGAAGGCTTGGACTACCTATTCATATTAATATTCTTAGCGAAGGCCTGGACTATTTATTCATATTAATATTTTTAGCGAAGGCCTGGACTATTTATTCATATTGATATTCCTAATGAAGGCCTGGACTATTTATTTGCCTAAACATCTCAAATGAGAGCCTGAACTATTTTCTGACAATATGTCAAGCAAAGGCCTGGACCACTGTCTTCAAAAGAACACTTAAACAATTGTATTGTAACATCTTTAAGAAAGTGGGTTGATTGTAAAATGATTTCAATATCTTGTGAGAAGAACCCATCTGCTACTTGATTGTAACATCTCAAAAGAAGCTATAGACTACTGCTAGATTGTAACATCTTAGTAGAAAGCATGGAATTGCATTGCATTGAACTTCTACGGCTGGATTCTCTGCTACTGTTTGATACTTTTTGCATGATTTCAGCCATGTATATGAGGCGAACATGTACAGGACTGAAGAACACTTTTCAATGGAAATTCCTTCGATTGTTAAAAACATTTATTTCAATATTGGTCCTATTTTTCATAAATATCAATAGAATTGTTTTACTACAATAGTGAAAATTATGTAATAGTCTTAAAATTTCAAAATAAAACTTTTCAATGCTCGCAATGTGTGATTTCATTTTGTAGTTTATCCTGTTGAGAATTCTTTAGTTTTCTCTTTTTGGAATAATTATTCAAATTGTATTTTAAATAACATTTTAAGTAAGACTCACACATACATATATTTACAGCCAATTACATTCTTATACGATTTTGATTCAACACGAATCGGAACAAAAAATTGAACTACATGTTTTAATTTGATGCAATTGACCAGAGTTTAAAGAAGAAAATTTCAAGTAATTTTTGACGCATTTTTTTGTGCTGAGAGTGTTGCAGTCTGAACGAAAGGTTTACAGAGAGCTAAAATTCATGTGGCTTTATTATTTGGAATCAACACTTCAGAAGATCGTATGTGGAAACCGTTGCTAGTAGAAACCCTACGACCACGTTCAATGAAAAATGTTAATAAGTGAGATAAATTGCCAGTTCGTTGGATAGTAAACAAAAGAACTTTAGTTACCTCAGATATCTTTACTGAATGGTTCAACAAATGTTTCATCCCAAACGTTAGACTCGATATAAACATCAAGGGTCTCGAAAGTAAAGTTATATTTATTATAGAAAATGTACACACTGCTCATCCGTTCTTAAACATCCAAAGGTGCTGTTTTGTTTTCAGCCGCCTATAATACTACATTTTTGATATAACCGTTAATTTTAACTTCGTAAAGTGAACATTTCGATATATTTTGGACAATTTAATAGATCAAATACTGACAGTCATTAATGTGAGGATGAAATTTTCAATTATGGTTTGTATCAATGAAGCGTGGCCGCGGTAGCCAAGTGGTCTAGGCATCGGATCTTGGCTAGTGTGTCATGAGTTTGATCCCAGTACCACTAAAGACCCGCCGTGTAGGGAAGCGATGCACATTAAATCTATCGAAAGCTCAAACGTCCTCCCGTTGGTGTGGTGTGGTAGTTAGGAGAGGGGGGTGCCAGCTCTGGTGTCATCCGCGTCACTTGACCATGGTTCAAAATTACGCGGACCGTCGCCAAAAGCCCTTGTGTTGCTAAACAGTGCGACGTTAATATTCACTCACTGTATCAATCAAATTGAATTAGCACTAGTTGAATTAAGACCATCAACTTTAAATGCATGTTGGACCAGAATGTATTCTAAAAAAAATAATGCCCTCCCTAATATGACCGAATTTTCCCAAATCATAGCATTGGTAGATAAAATAGACGGAGAGGGATCTGATGATCTTTCGTTTGAAGATATGGATGAATTTTCGTTGTTAAAGCCCGAAGTGAAGAGACACTCCTAGTCCCAAAGAATATAGTGATAAAAAGGAAGAAGATTCTATTCTAAGTGCAGATTTAATTAAAGAAGGTCTTGAACTGAATTAACCAATTTGGTTAATCATTTTGCTAAACATGATGCAATTGAGGAACGAACTGGGAAGTTTCAGTGTCATTAATGTTCTCTTACTAAGAATGCAATGGCCTATCCGAAACACATTCGATTTGTTACTTAATTCGTTCTTAAATCCACTGAAACATTGGTACCAATAGTTGGAAGCTAGTCTTAATTTTGTTGAAGAGATGACAAAACGAATTTAACCAATGAAGTACGTATACTGGTACCTTTCACGAATGAGAGCCACATCAATGAATTCACAAAGATTCGCGGGACACGCGTTTGTCAAAGAATAGTGCAGTCAGAAAATTTCTGTAAAAAAGGCAGGTTTGTTTTAAAAAATTATCGATTCTAAGCGCTGGTGTTATACAGGGTGTCCCCGAATGCTGTGTACAGACTTGGAAGAGAGGTAGAGAACATCCCGAGGAGCCATAATTGCGTAAGCGGAAACGTAACCCTAACGAGACAAAGACAGTAAGGCCAGAGCACAGAATGTAGTGTAAAATGATTCATTAGACAAAAAAAAAAAAAAAAAAAAGCATGACATAAAAGCATCCCAGATGTTCGAAATTGCGGCAATTGGCATGTATGCACGCACGACACCGACGTGACATGGATTAGCACACATGTTTGAAAATACAGGGCGTTTCACGGATCGTAGCAGCAGCGATGGAACTTTGTGCCACCAGGTCCATTTCAGAATTGACGGGCTTGTCATACTTAAGGCTTTTCACTGCACTCCGGAGAAAAAAATTCAGAGAAGATAAATCGGGGACGTGGGAGGTCAAGCGACGGAACCACCACGCCCAATCCACCCGTTTTGAAATGTCTGGTTCAAATATTCAAGTACACACTTTCCATAATGAGATGGTACCTCGTCCTGTTGAAATCACATGCAGCGCCGAACAGGTGCGGGGATATCAGTAAACAGTTCCGGAAGTTCCTCCTGTAGAAACACGAGATACTTGTCAGAGTCCAGTCGAGGTGGTAAGATGTAAGGGCCAAATAAACTTTCGCCCACGCATTAACAGTAAAGCTCTGTTGTGCGGCACGTGGTCGGGTGCTGTGTGGGCTGCTTAAGGCTCACATGTTTACGTATTGGACACCTCTTCACTTGAAAAAATTGCTTCTTCACAAAACAACAAGGAACTGCCGCACTTTGGCTTACAAACCACTGTGCAAAACGCGACACGTCGTGGGTGATCACCTTTTTGTAATAACTACACTCCCTATACATGAAACGGATGTAAGGCAGTACACGATGGACAGTTCGAGATTTTCCGGTTGCAACGGCAAGCGCCCGTATACTGGTGCCGGGATTTTGGTCCACAGCATGTAACACACCCTCTTCAAATGTGGGTGATCGGGCTGTTCGCGGCCACCCAGTACCCTCAATCGCGACTCTGAACGATCCATGTTCCTCCATGTCCTGATGGTTCACCTGAGGTTCCACCAGATTTCCAAGTTCACCTAAAGGAACGTTTGATGATTCGGTTGCCACCTCGTTGGATATGTTTCCTCATTCAATCGAAAAGCAGCATGCCTGTTTCCGTTGGTTATGCCGTAGATAAAGTGGCACGCTAACTCGGGGTTCGTATAACAAACAATTCATGTTCATTGCACGCAGTCCGTGTCTGAAATGAGGAAACCACACGTGCCGACCTTGCGTGAACGTGTACATCACTACCTGTCGCTTTCCACCCATGCTTTTCTACGTAATTATGGCTCTTCACAATGTTTTCTACCTGCCCATCAAGTTTGTACACGGCATTCGGGGACACCCTGTATGTTTGTATATACAGTCGACCCTCGATTATTCGAAGTTGCAGGGACCAATGAAAAACTTTGAGTTATCAAGAGGGTAGGAAAAACTCCCAAAATACACGAAATTATTTTTTCCCCCCCCCCCGGACACATTAAATTTGAAACTACGTAAAAAACAACACTGTACATATTTATAAAATTGTTTTAAAGTATTTGTTAAAAAGTGCATATTATACAGTTTAATTATTAAACAGAAGGTTAAAGTCCCGTTTTTAAAGAACACTGTACATAATTAAATATTTTGACGAAAAAAATCTATCTTTTTTTTGTTTTGTTTTATATAATTCAATCTAATTTTCTCAAAAGATTTTTTAAGAATAAATGACGCTTGAAAAACGTCCGCATCAACATGATTTTGAACGCAAAAGTTGCGTAGTTTGTTTATTGACACTTTAGCTTCTGTCAGAGATATCGGAGTCAACTCCGATGGTCATCTAAGGGTTACGTTACAGGGAAGACAAGCAGCGAAAAAACAGCACAAAACTTATAAGCTCCAACCTGTTTGCTACAGGACTCTACGTGATAGTGAGTGTTTGACTTGTCGAGAGTTTTATTAGATCACTTCGAATTATCGCGTGGTGTATTCTGGCCGGCCACAGATTTTACTTCGAAATATTGAGTGTACCTAAACGTATTGTTTTAGTTCGAAATATCGAAAGTTTTTCTATGGGCTGAGCATATACTTCGAATTAGTGAGAGGTTTAATTTAGCGACAGTCGACTGTATATATATTGGCTCCAAAAACTTAAATTTAAATCAAATTAAAATACATTGGGTTTTTTTTTTTTAAATTATGGGAAAAAAATTAAGGTGTTTATACAGAACGATGCTACAGAATACGTTCACAATAAAAAATTTTTTTTGCAGTACTGGGGGTAGTTCCTATAGTCTTAATGTGAAAAGGCATTGTTTTTGCTTGATTAAAGCTTCAATATTCAGTTTATTTATTTATATTTTTTTTGTGTGGCTACAATTCGTAAAGTTTCCTTATGTCTGTCTGTCAACCATATTCTTCATTTTACTAAAAACACTGTCCACACATGTAGGTACTGCCAAAGGTAGAATAACGCATGTTTTCGAATTCCTAGATACTTGTCTTCAGTCTCGTGCTTCGAATAAAAATCGATTAATGTAGAATTTTCAAGAAATTTGCATCTTACTGCAAAGCCACACAGAAAATCTATAAATTCTAATCGAAGTTCAGGTGGAATACTTTCAGTGTCTATTAAAAATGAAGAGGAGAACATTCTCATAAAAATTTCATTCTCACGAAAATCGGAAAATTTGCTTTTGAATTCTTTCGAATTTGAAATTCTCTGCACATAATCGTTTGAATTCTATGTTGTAGAGTTCTTCATACTATCAATTTTAGAAAATGAATAAAATTCTTAATTAGCAACTCTAATCACTTTTGCAACAACTGTCATCACATGCTCAAGGATTTGAGGAGGATTTCTTGCACAAATTTTCGTAGTGGATGACACAATGGAAAACCATAGTATTGTTTCCACTTGCATTCACATCAGGTTTGAGTAATATGGCTACTCATATTTCTCTTCAGTTATAGGTATATTACCATGTGGGGTGTGATAGCAGATATGTCACTGAAGTGTAACTCTCATTTATCCAAAGTTTATGTCAGACTTGAATGAGTGAGAGAATATTAACGTCACACTGTTTTGGCTACTCGAGGGCTCTTTGGCGACGGACCTCGTAATTTTGAACCATGGTCAAGTGACTAAGACGATACCTGAACTGGAGCCTCTTCTAAAAAACCTCCTCTTCTAACTTCAACACCACACCAATCGGACTCGAATATAAATCTGTTCCTCGTGTTGTACTTTTAAGTGCACCGGCAAAGACTATATTCCTCTACATTGCGACGTATCTATCAACCCGACGAATATATTTTGTGGCGTCGTGATCCCTTTAAATTACTTCATAACACGGTAGCGTGAAGGATCACACAGCTATTTGCCAAAAGATATTTTATTCCAGATTAAATAAACACAAAACAATAGGTTCATTATTAAATTGTCAAAATTCATAGCCTTTCGCTGTAGAAAAGTTTTACTTCTAAGTTCAATTATTCCAGTCATTGCTCCGCTGACTCCGACACCCCGTCTTTCTCTAGTCTGCACATTTCATCTCCCTTGGTACTTATTGTGTGGCTACCCCTGCAAACTATACGGAGCGTCTTCGAAGAGAAGCAAAACTGAAGAGCGAAGTGATTCCGAAAAATTGAAGGAGATTGAGTGCCTCTTCAACTTGCGAACCGACCCTTTGGGCCTCCCTGGGTGGGCCCCTTTCACGACTCCAATCACCTATGATAGGCGAACGTAAGATATTTGCATATGGCTCTTCTCACTTTAGTCCCATTCCATTGGTGCTTGAAGACAATATGCCGACACGTCTGATCCCAACTCCGACACTGTATCTTGTTCGCCATCTGGAGGACCAAAATTCGCCTTGTCATATTGACACTGAGGTTGTGTCTTTGTCACGACAGGCCGAGATTCCTCTTCATTCTAGTCGTTTGCGGCCCACATGTGTGAGGGGAACCCAACACAATGGAGGCTGTTCACCGGAGCTTCCTTCCTGTAGAACGTTGAGACTGAAGGTCGTTTGGATGTCGGATAAGGATCGTTTTGATAAGGTGTAGCGACATCAAAACCATTTTCCGAATCGACTCGCATGTGTTATACTCTAGGCACGAGGAAAGAATAGCTGGTCTTTTTTGGGAGATACAATGTCCCATCTGGACAACTTGGTCGCCCTGCGAGTCAATCTTGACAAGTATTTTTGGGGAGAGTTCTACTAATGAGAAGATGTTGCAATATAAAAGTTGCTACTGATGCTCATCCGTTGATTCATCCATCGCTACAGAATAAAACTTTTTTTTTTTTGCATTTCGATTTTAATTTATTGATAATCTATCGCGAGATCCTCCACTCCATCTCGTTACTGTCACACCAGACAAGCTAATATTTGATATCAATTGAGTTTATGATGGATAAAACACATCAACTGTATTCTGAAGACATTCTTTTACAAACTTTGCAGCGTCACACAAAGGTTTTTACACTCTTGACAAATTTTTCTGCTAACGTGTAGTTAACATGAACATTTTTTTTCAGATTCTTTATTCCCTAGGGTGAAAAAAGACGGCAGACAATTTAACTTTGATTTTAATTCACTCACCTTAACACTTCGAAAATGACCTTCTTATGCAGAATATTTCCTACTGTGCTTAGTATCATAATACCTCTGAATGTTGTATTCTTTCATCAAAGCTGCACTTTAATTTCAAATAAAGCAAACAGCCTTATTCTTTTAATTATTCACCAAACAAACATACAAACAAAAAAAATATGACTACACTTTTTTTGAAAAAAAATCGCATTTTTTCTTCAATTTTTGTTTTCCCCTTCTTTTTTATCACGGCTTGCAATTGTTGTGCTCTCATTCAAAGAGCATGAATTTCAGAATTTGGAATGGGTTTGTGTAATCTAACTTAAAATAAATTGTATATAAAACCTTATTATATATACATATATATAAACCACACAGAGTATTTTCAACCAGAAATTTATCCCTCCTAGAGCATCGAATTTTGACGGTCTTTGAGAGGCCAACGTTAAATCCTTTACATTTTATCTAAGACGAGAAGTAGGTAATTCTATCCTTATGAGAAATTTCTTACAATAATTACTCAAATTAAAGTAATGTTAAATTCCTTACTTCTATTATAATTACTATATTTCTTTCATACTTCTCTTTCATTCGACATTGAGGATTTAGAAATATAAATCCCTCCACATTTCTTTGTTGGCAAATCTTTCACTTCAATTGGTGAACCATCTCTGTTAATGCCAATAATTTGCATTCATGGCAAAGAATTTCTAGGGTAGTGTTGAAGGTTTGGAAAAAATGGATAAATAACTATCTCAATTTACAACAATGTAGCAAATGAATGTTTTTAAAACGAAATGTTAAATGTTGCAATATAGTGTTGATGAAGGTCGGGGGATTAACCCCCGTGGAAATGGGTCTTGGGTCGCATGACAAAAGTTTATGCAAGGAAGAATAAAATCATTCGTATTGTGGATATGAAAATAAAAATAGAAAAAAAAAAAAAAATAAGAGATCCATTTTCATGTTTTATTTTTGTGCGCTGCTTTCAAGTTAAAATATTATTTTGAAGTGTGTTACGTATTTGATGTATGTTTATTTCATATTGTGAAATTTAGCAAAACCTTGAATGTATTTTCAGAGTGATTCAGTGAATGAATCTTAAATATATTCACGTGAATGAATCTTGATTGAAAGGCAGAGTGGCATGTTTGACGACGAACACGAAAAAAACAACCTCAACAAATATGATGCCAAATTCAAAACGATTCCACTTAGTTGTGTACCAAGAAAACTTTCTGATATATCGCTTATTCATTATTCAGTTTTAGTAACAATCTTGTATGATTGAAGTTATACAGTAGAACCTGGTTTTGTGCGGTCCTTTTTTATGCGATCTGTTTTGTGCGATTTTTTCTGTGTTATCTTTTTTTATGCGGCACATGAATTTCAATGGCTTTGGCACCACTGTAATGTTTTACACTGGTGTCCAAAAGTTAAGCATAATTGATAATTATGTGAATAAAGAAGGAAATGTAAATCAGAATGGCGGGAAACGTGATATGCGAGTGTAAAAATGGTTATAAAATAAGGAAGCAAATCAAAAGAATGATAATAATTAATTTTATTATCCAAATCCGGGTGTACGCTACGGCACTGCAATGTACATATATACACTTCAAGACGCTCTGTTCATTCGTTATAAACAGACACCCGATAATGCACGTTCAGTTGCTTTTTCAAAGCGGCAACATCCAGCGCTTGATTGAAGACGAAACTTTCAATGACAGGGACATTATCAATAATTTGATAGATTATAAAGACTGGCAAGAAGAAACCGGATTCTTTGAGAACGGATAAAATACATGCAGGGATACAGCTTTCCAACAAATTGAAAAAGCATTTTTTTTTAAAAAAAAAAGATATAATTTCTGAAAGGAGTATGAAATTTGAGAAAGAGCTTCGATCATGCATTCTGGTTATCGTGACATTTACAAGCAACTGATAAACCTACCTTCGCCGCAAAAACTTATCTCTTACTTTATGGTACCAAAAAATAAATCAATTGAAATTGTATCTTCAAGTGATGAAAGCGATTTTGAATTTATTCATCACAGGATGATGAGAGCGCTTTGGATTACGATGAGTAACAGTGAATTATCCATGTGCATTTTGAAAACTTCTCCATGAGAAACTAAATGTTTTTAAAAATGTTTTCATGCGTAATTTAATTGTTTATTTTGTTATAAAAGTACTTTTTCATACATTTCGTAAATAATTGGGGTATTTTCTAGTGTGATTTTTTTATGCGGTCCCTTCCCCACCGCATAAAAAAAATTTCTGTAATATTTCGACTAAGTTGTTTGTTATATGTAAAAATTTATGAAATATTCGAATATTTTTTTGTGCGCTTTTTTAAACGGTTCCTATCTACTGTAAGAAAACAGGTTTAACTGTATTTTCAAGTTAATCAATTTGCACGCAGGAGATTCCAATTCAGAAAACTCCCATTGTAACTGTGAAAAACCTCATGAAGTCGGGGGGGGGGGAGCTTTTGATTAATCTACAAAACCCATATTTTACAAATAATTTACCTATATTACCCATACAATTCAAAATCAATGAAAATTTTTTAATTAATTAAATTTTGTCAAACATATAAATGTTTTTAGGTACTCTGTAGTAAAAATATGTGCTTACGACTCAATGCTGTGAATTTATAAACATTTTCTAATCATAAGATATACGATCGATCTCCGAGAATTAAAATGTTCCAAACAAATATAGAAAAAAAATATTTTGGTCAAAAAATAATTTTATTCAAAAGAAATATGGTTACAGATGATTACTTATGCGTCAAACACATACAAGTGTAACATATAATATAGTATAAGTAATGTACTATGAATGATCTATTCTTTCTGTGCCGAGTAAGTAAAACTTATATTTAAATGTAAATACAGAATATATTCAATTAGTAAAATAATTTTTAGTAATTATATAGAAAGTAAAAAAGTTTAAAACAAACGAATTCTTTTTTAATTTCCTAGCAGATGATTCCCACATTTTTGGATCTACATTTATACAATGGTTATCAAATGAAAAGGTACGAAACGACATAAAAATGGAACAGTTAAATATTTGCATATTCCGCCAAGGGAGAATGTAGCGAGACATCTCGGGATGCCATTGGAGACTCTGACTGGGATCGGATCACGCGCGGGTGCCCGCATGCGCAGGAGAGAGCAAAGGCTCTTATAAAAAGCGGCGTCCAAATGATGCGAGCACAGAAAAAGCAAACTCCGATGTGTACTGTGAGACACTCCGACGCCTACGCAGGTTCATCAAGAACAAAAGACCGGGGCTGTCACGGAGGGTGTGGTTCTGCTCCATGATAACGCGCGTCCACACGTCTCCAGAGTCACACAAATGGAACTGGACAAGTTCCAATGGGAGACGTTGGACCATCCGTCCTACAGTCCGGACATGTCACCCAGCGATTTCCATGTGTTTGGTCCACTGAAGAAACACCTGAAAGGAAAGGGCTTCAACTCGGACGACGTACTCAAGGACACTGTGAAGGACTGGGTCTCGTCACAGCCACAGGAATTCTGGGAACAAGGAATCCTGCGGCTTGTTCATCAGGGGGATCGTTGTGCTCAGGCCTATGGTGTATATTTTGAATAAAGTCTATATTTGTACCCACCGTGTCGTTTCGTACCTTTTCATTTGATCACCCCTTGTATTTCCGACAAAAAAGATAAAGGATTAGATTCAAGTTGTACAAAAATTGTTTTTAATACTATAATACTTATTTTTTTTTGTTAAAAAAATAATAGTCCTCCATGAAATTTAGTTTTGATAGATGAAAATACCACATTTATTCGAATCTAAGCCGCATTTCAAATTCTCAACACGTTTTGTGAAAAAAAAAAAAAAAAAAAATTAGAGAGAGTGAAAATGGTTCATAGAGATATCCGATACTTACGATATTAAAAACACTAAAAAATAAAATCAGAACTAATAAGAAGCAATTAATTAATTTATTTTACTTGTATTAAAAACTTTTAAAACATAAATGAACCTGTAAGTGCTGAAACCGTCAGAGTATCGTGTTCATTTCTTTCCAATCCAACGAATTTTTCAGCTTCGATTCTAAGCCACACACGATTTTCTGTAGCATTTACATTGGGAAAAAAAGTGCAGCTTAGATTCGAATAAATACGATTTTTTTATGGTACAATGCTAAAAATGCTTTGTTTTAGAGACATATTGTTATAATACCTTTAAATAGATTGTTGTTGAATTAATAATACACAATAAATTAAATCATACAAAATTTTCACTCAGTTTCTTAAGTTTATAATCAAATAAGAACAAATTTTAAACATTCCAGTAGAAGATAGTACGAGGGCATTTCGAAAAGTAAAGATACACCGTACGCCAGAGGAAAAGAAAAGTTTTGGCGAGCAAGTTGGCAACACAGGTGTTAACCTTGAACCGTTATCTTTCTCCTCGCGGTCGTTCGGCATTTCAACGTTGATTCTGGTTGGAGTAGGTCGTGTTTAAAATGGCTGCGTCGATTCAGAATCCCGCCAAATGCAAAGTGCGCTACGTCATACGTTTTCTTCATGCAAAAGGTCAGCGACCAGCGGATATTCACAAAGAAATTGTTTCTGTTTATGGGAACATTATGAATAGACAAAATGTAACGAAATGGTGTCGTCATTTCTCTGAAGGTAGGACCGATGTTCGATGGAGTCCGCTTGCTTCATGACAACGTTTGGCCTCACACAGCTCTCGTAACCAAAGCACTACTCAAACAATTCAAATGGGAAGTATTGGACCATCCGGCATACAGCCCGGACCTTGCGCCCAGCGACTTCCCTTTATTCCGTTACCTGAAGTCACATCTTAATGGAAAATCATTCCACGGCGATGATGAGATCAAAGATGAAGTTGAAATGTGGTTCCAACAACAGGCGGCAACCTTCTATGACTGTGGGAAACAAAAGCTTGTGCACCGACTTAACAAATGTTTGGATAATGGGGGTGATTATGTCGAAAAATAATAAATAATCCAGTTAATAAGATGTAACTAACGTTTTCTAAATAAATGTTTTTTAAGGAATGCGAGCCATTGTATCTTTACTTTTCGAAATACCTTCGTACATACAGCACAATATTGCTCATTAAGAAACAATGGTTTTAAATCTCTCATCATCCTGTTTAAAATAGTAATTCTTTCACATATCAATCATTTTCAATGATTGAAAAATGCAATGGACTACATTATTAAAACATGGATCTGTGTTAATTTAGCTCTCACTAATTTCATTACGAACATCATAAGTAATTGAAAGAATTTAGTACACTAGATATTAATTAGTCTTCCCAAAATTTTGAAATAAAACATTAAGCATTTTTAGCAACAGATATATATATTTTTTATTATCGATCAGATTTTAAAATATGTACTTATTTATTACAATTCCTAGATTTAAGAGAACTAGAACACCAGTTTGGAAGTTCGCAGGAACCAGGAATTAATATATTCATAAAAATATTGAAACCATCCTCCTTACTCATCAATTCATTGCATCTTTTGAACAATTTACCAAAACTTTCAGCACTTAATGCCATAAAGTCTATGAGAGGCCTCAATTGTCTCATAGTGTCACTAACTTCCCTCTGATTTGTAGTTTGTGTTGCCCAATCAAGTACCCATTTTATAAGTTCATATTCAGATGGGAATGATACTGAAGGAATATTTAAAATAGTTTCAACCATGGAAATTGTTACACTGCTCATTCCTTGTGCAGCTAGAACTTCAATAGTTTGAGTTTGCAAAATTTTTAAACAACGATTTCGTACAGTTTCGGAACCAATTAATGTCCCAGCATCTAAAAGTTGAAAAACATTCTTAGCATTTGGAATACAAGATAAAAAAATTTTGTGACACGTATTCGTAAGCTCTTCAATGCTGTAAGTAATTGCGGCTTTATACACTTCCAAAACGAAATCTAAATCTTTTATTTGTTGATAGAAATCAGAAGAAACTCCATACATGAATCTACAAAAACAAATTGATGAAATATTAGTATTCAGTTTTCAAAACGTATGTATATTTTTACACAATTAGTTACAATATTAACACACCCAGATGTTTCGTATTATTCTTTTTATGCTCTTCAAAAGGCATACAGTTAAAAAGACATTTTTTAAAAATAGTATTCAAAAAGAATAAACAAGGTATCAATCATTGGCATGGCCAAGTAATTTTAGCGCGTTTTTCTCTGCTCGTCTCTGTTGATGTTCCTCACGATCTGCTTTCCTTTCACTTTTTCCAGTTAACGTTCTTTTCCTTCCCATTTTCAGGTTTCAAAAAAAAAAAAACTTTTCTCACTTTTAGTTTTCAAAAAAAATTTTCATACTTTTAGTTTAAAAAAAAACTATTTTCACTTTACACTATATATCTTATCACTTTTAGTTTTCAAAAATACTATTTTCGCTTCACACTATATATCTTATCACTTTACTGTTTAAAAAAAGTATTAAATTAAAAAAGTAAAATCAGAGCCTTTTATACTTGTTTTCTGAAATTTTTTTTGTGAAGATTTCCTCATTTTTGAGAAGATTTTCTCCAAAATGCAGGTAGAGTTTTTTTTAAAAAAAATTTTTGCAAACAAATTTACTAGGTAAAATTTGAGAAAATTTTGTTATAAATTAGCGAAATTCAGGAAAATTCGGGAAAACTATGGGAAAATTTAAATATGATTCGGTTCATCTAGGGCACAAATGCGACCAATTCCGAAAACCCGAGGTCAATTGGTTGCTTATTGGCTGAGAAAAAGGTACAACAAAATATGGAACGAAGACGAAATTTGCGTCCTAATAGCGCTTTTGTTCCACTACGTGAAAAACGCGCTAAAAAATTTCAAACATAGATCTTACTTTCACCCCCTCCACCCCCCAAAAGAATTACAATACTTAAATATCTAACAGAAATGCAAAATCATACACTTTGCAGAAAACATGAATCAGCCATTTGCAATAGTTTAAGACTATTAATCGATTTACAATACTTTAATATATTTTATAATTTTCGTAGATTAATGATTCATTTCAAGCAGAATGCATGATTGCATCACATGCATTCTACTGCTATAAATAAATAATCAGAACAGCCCAGTGATTATGGTCCTGAACTCGTGGCCAGCGTGCAGGGGCGGCTCTGGGGCCGGAGCGGCATTTGGATCAAATTTGAAAAATATTTTTTTTGTTACAAAAAATTTGATATATTTTCTGAAATATTATTGGGTATGATTTGGTATTTCATTTAACGTATCTTATTTCCTTATTTTGTATTCGGTATGTTTAATATCAGTTTTCTTTTATGTTGAAACTTGACGGGTTCGAGGCAGGAGTATATGTTAAATCCCCATCCAGGAACGAGGTTCCAACGGACATTACCTTCACCCATACGATGTCCGGTGTCAGCGATCCAAAAGGAGAGAGGATCCAAGGAGGGTAGTAAGAGTTTTGTAGATAGAGCCAAAGTAGATGCTTTATTTTAGTCTTGAGTGTAATTACTATAAGATAAAAATAAATGCTTGTGATCCCCACCACAGTATTCTTTTTGTTGAAATGGGCTCAATTTATGAAGGTCACGTGATAAAGACAAACACGTGTTCTCCATTGAATTCAAAACAGGCATTAAATTAATTCGTACTCATTGTTCTATTTGTAAAACTTACAAATTTCATAATTGGGTTAAAGTTTTTACACATTATAAAAATATTTCTTTAAAGGGATTTTTATTAAGTCAATAAAAAAAGTTTTATTTTATGCATGCACTTTTAAATAAAATGCATTTTGTTTTCTTCTGTGCTTTTTAAAAGAAAGTTTCTGCAAATAAAAATTGTTGGCAACAACAAATCGCATGAACTGATTAGCTGAAAGCGCAAGATAGCCTTTATCGTGTAGCTATGACTTCACAAGATTTTTGAACTGATTGGCTGGAATCACGTGGTTATCATTATCATGTGACAATTTAGCCCATTGGCCTGCTAAAATGGGCGATTTCTTCTCTTACATTTTACTCGTTTGAAATAATAACATGTAATTATGTCCTTAATTTCGAATTATTTTGTATTTTGTAAGACTTAAAATAATACATATATATTGTTATTCTGCTTTTTGGCACACACAGACTTATCCAAGTTTTATATGTGTGTATCTATGTAAACAATTTATCTTTTTTATTTATAATTTTTTGCTTTAGAGAGAGGGGCGGCATTTTCCCTTTTTGTCCGGGATGGCAAAAGGGGAAGCTAGAGCCGGCACTGCAGTGTGTCACGAATACGAGTCCAGTGCCACTGTAAACCCCTGTGCAGAGGGATTGATGTATGTTAAATTTGTTGAGACTTAAAGCTTACCCGTTGGGGTGGTGTGGTAATTTCGAGAGGGGGGGGGCAGTATATCTGTCATTCTCGTCACTTGACTCAGGTTCGAAATTGCGAGGTCCGCCGCTAATGGCCCTCGTGTTGCTTTAGAGTCGCTGTCTGTTTCATTTATCACCAGATGTTAATTGGATTTTTCTGAAAATGTTGCTGTTGTGTAATTATAGTAATTGAGTAAAAAACTTTAAATAACTGTAGAGAAAAGAGAAGAAATATTGACCCTACATAAAGTTCGATTTCCTTAAAGGGAAATTATATCGAGGATAAATGTGAGCAAGATAGATGTTCATTAATGTGTCAGTAAATTTAAAATTTCTTCGTCTTAAATGAAGTGATTGCCCAAGAAAAATAAAAGAGGGTATGATAATCGTATAATAAGCAAAGATGTCGAACGATTTTCAACGACCTCTTGCAATAAGATTAGACTTAATCTATCGGCAAAGGGCATCAATGATAGTTTGAATACTATTCTCAGATGCTGGTCACAGATCTTGGTTCATTAACCTTTTAACTTGCAAGTATGAAAAAGAAACGACTGGCTTTCACCACATAGTATTAGATCTGGATAGTATAACAGTGGAGTACGATGTTATTTTCCATTAAATCAAGTGTGCATGTATTTGCTGCTTGTGTTACAGGGGTTTGTTCACTTCCAAGTGAAAAAAAATATGATGGCAGTTATACGATTCCAAACTACGAAACATCCTCAAAACCAGATAAGGGGAGTGTACACCTTAATTAGTCGTATAAGAAGTTAAAGCTTCACATAGATGTTCATAAATGTTCAATTTTCGGGCATGATGGGGCATAGTGTAGTAGAGCAAGAGCTTTTTAAAACTATCTGGCGGCACAGAAAACACAAGTGCTTGACTGGATTGGTAACAAAAAGATTTGAATCCCCACGAGAATCTGCGGCATATTACACACACAAGCAGATTAGTGTAGTGCAAAGGCACTTGCTGAAGCAATCAGTAAAATATTGTCTGGTGCACAGAGATTTCTAAAGTGAACTACTAGCATCTTTATTATAATAGCACGCCTAACAAGAAAGCAGCAATAATTTAAAAAAATAAGGCGCCACAAAATATTATTTACCATGTAAGTCTATTTTGTGTTATCTGTCTTTTTTATATAAAATATGTTATATTGTTAGCTATTTTTTTCAAACGGGGCTGCGGATTGGTATTTTTACCATTGCAGATCTAGTACATTCCTCAGGAGTTTGTTATCACTTTTTTTAGTGCGGCACCATAAAGGCGATAACAATTACCGCAAGTAATTTTGACGCCTAGTTTCCTCCCCAGAGGGAGGAATCTGAACTCTGACGATGGGAAGGAATCTTGTCTAGAAATTTAATTTTACCGAGAGCACAAAAGCCAAATAGGCACTCAAGGAATCTTTTGCATGCCACATTCTCATACGACATAGACGCATGCTGCCGATTTTCTGCATCATGAAAATCCACCGACTTGGGTCAGGATCGAACCCGCAACCTGAGGTGCAGAGGCCAGCGACAAACCAACTACGCCACCCAGCCGGCAAATTCTTAGCTATGCAATTCAATTAATTTGACTTTTTGAATGTGAGAGGAGGAGGAAACCTTAAATTTTCATAAATGACAAAAAGATATTCATGTTTATATATCATTCAATACTACATACTGCTCTTTCCTCATGATGTTCCCTGATCGACGACGCTAGATCGAGGCCGACGAAATTCCCTGTGGTAGGGGGCTAAATTATGTCTGTCGTTAACATAGCTTTGAGCACGATGTAGATGACCTTTTAGCTCCATTCCACCCCATTTTTGAGAGAGAACACCCTAGGGGTGGTCAGGGGCCTCTCACCTCTCTTCCCCTTCCACCAACTTTTTGAGAAGTCTTACAGTTGAACGACTATTTAGTCTGCCCCCATGGGACTATACATTTACAAGCAACCATACTGTCTCAGCGATTCAAACCCAGGCTCTTAGGCACAGCAGTAAGCCTCAGTAACCACTATACTGTTTGAACGGCATGACTATTACTCATATATGTTAGTTTGGTCTTATATATACACATATACTCTATTAAAAATATAAAAATACACAGCACATAGTTAATCTTATAAAATTATCTTTTTAGTAACAGAAAAATGTTAAAAGAATAGAAGAATAAAGAAGTTCTTTAAAGTATTTTAAGCTGGAATTGAAAAAAATTATTATTTCCTCCTAACCTCATGGGTTAGTTAAAATTGTGTGCCAAAACTTTTAATGCATTAAAAAGAATTATGATTATATAAAATTTAACAATAAAAAGCCTTTTTTTCTTCCTATTAAAAACTATCTTTATTGCTTTTTAAAGCATCTGAAAATGATGAAAAATTAAATGCTAAATCTATAAGCCTATTTTTGGAATAATCAAAAGATATATTTTTATCAAGATCCTATACTTTTGATGGATAAGTCCATCTAAAAAAGTATTTATTCACTTAAATTAATTAATAAAAAATTCATTAGTATAATTCAGTTAGCAAGACCAAAGAACATCAAAATTACTCACTAAGAGTATTTTATAAATTTTCTAATACAAATAGCACTGTAGGATAAATATAATTAAAATCAAAAATATTTGAAGCATATAACAATATATGTACAAATATTTAAATGAAAAAATTCCTTATAACATCTAGAATTACATACAATCAATTAATTTTTAAATATTGTTCTTATTTCAAATAACTGATTGATACCAATTTTTAAAACTTTATGCAACATGCTTCAAAATCCCTACAATTATATTTCATTAATTTTCAATTATTTTGAAAAAAAAATGTTAATAACAATGAAGAAAACGAAATATCTTACTTAAGCATGACTTCGAATACTTGAGGGCAATATCAGTGACAGTGATTTTAAAGTTATCATTTGCATATTGATTGGAGAACTGATCTGCAAAAACGGGACTCCATAGTGAAAGTATTAATTTGTGAGCATACAAAGTGAGGCAATTTGTTTTGTCATATATATAGATTTCCACATCTGTATATAATTTTTCATTGCAGAAATGCAGTAGGGCCAATGGAATATCTGTAATGTTGGTTTCTTCTACACTGCTGTCATAGATA